>VFFE01007232.1:1109926-1265860 GCA_008921705.1 Burhinus oedicnemus | reverse complement strand
GTTTTAATTGATGGAGCTTAGCTTGTACAACCATAGTACTCTGGACTGTCTAGCTGCTTTGTTGCCTCACTGACTTTGCTGGACTGGAATCTTTAGGTGGTGTTTGCAGAAACAATCTCAAAGTCCAGTTTGTCCTCTTACTGACTGCTTAGATTTAAGTATCTTGTTAGTCTTCTGCTTGTGAAACCTTGGATAACTCTTTAGTACTGATTTACCCGTTACACTGACGTGGGGGAATGTGTATTATGTCCGTGTAAAACAAATACGTGCAGCTCTAAGAGGTTCATCTTGAGTTCTGGGGAGCTGATAAACCTCCGTCCTGTGACACATTGATGGAGGATGGCCTGTACCTTTAGGGCTGCACTGAGGAGTTGCCATCACCTGAGGCAGTGTGTAGACCGTGGAAGCTGGAGTGCAGGACTGAGGAGTGCTGCTCCCAAATCCACTTCAATCCCATGGCAAAACCTCGGGATATTTTGCATTCTTCTTTGACTTAACATAGGCTGCTTCAGCTATAGCTATGACTCTGGTCGCAGCCTTTACAGCACTTTACATCTTCTCAACAAACAAACAAAAAGTTAAATATAGCTTAATAACAGACGTCTACTAATAAGGTCTTGCACATTTCTCTAAATTACATTAATATTTTATATGGCTCTTGGCCTAAGTACCAGCTCATCATCTTTCATAGTAGAAATATTTTTATCTTGCCTAGGCTTGCTTAGGAGACAACATTTCTTTGTATACTTTTGATAGGAATGTCATCTTAGTTTTTGTTAAAATAAAAATACAAATTGAGTGAGGTATCTAGTATAGTTAATTTTAGTCTAACATACATCTGCTTTCTGAAATGAATAAAGGTCTTTCATATCTTTTTGTTCATTCCGCTCAGACTATCAGGCTGTTTGTCTAAGGTTTATTCCTGTGTTCTTTCTTCATAAAAGTAACATAACTAAATGTCCCACGTGACTTAGAGAAAATTATTCATATAATTTGCAGCATTTTAATAACAGCTTGTATATGACTAAGAATGTCTTAATCCAATAATATACCACTTGATTTTGTGTTTCCTTCTTAGTGATTTGTTTTCTAAAAAACAGCTTTAGGCCAATTCTGTAAATATAAAATAGAAGGTTACACAGTACAAGATGTGCAAATATTTTTAAAACCCTAACGTTAACAATAAAAAGACCAACAAAAAGTAAGAATAAAAAAAGTAAAACAAAGAGTCAATGGAAAGCCTGTTTCCTGAAGGTAATGTGCCACGGCTTGGGGTATCTGTGCCCAGGGCCGGGGCTGCCCCGTGCCGCGCACAGCTGGTTCCGGCCGGTTCCCAAACGGCGCCACCTGAGGGCACAGCTGAGCCCGTCATGGTGTCCCCTGATGGTGTCTCTGGGAAAACCCGTTCCAGGAAGGGCCAAGCCCTGCGCAGGCAGTGAGGGTGAGGAGAACAGTGTGAGACCCAGCCTGGCCAGCCCCCGGGGAGAGCAGGAGGGGGCTGCGGGGCCCCGGGGGGACCATGGCGGAGCAGGGCAAGAGTGTGAGGAGGAAGGAGCAGCAGAGAGGAGCTGTGAGGGGCTGGCCACAGCCCCCATTGCCCACCCCCCTGCGCCACTGGGGACAGGAGGTAGAAGAGTCCAGAATGACAAAGTGAAGTTGAGCCTCAGAAAAAGGCCAGGACAGGGAGTGGGGGAAGGTTTTTTTATTTGTTGTCCTTGTTTTTCACCATCCACTGCCATTTTAATTGGCATTCAATTAAATTAATTTCCCATGCTATTTGAGTCCGTTTTGCCCACGATGGTAACCAGTAACTGATCTCCCTGACTTTATCTCAACCTACAAGCTTTTCCATCTTATTTTCCACCCTGGTCCTGTTGAGGAGGGGAGTGAGAGAGCGGCTGGGTGGGCGCTTGGCAGCCAGCCAAGGTCAGCCCAGCACCTCTGAGCATTATGTCAATCTGTTGTTGCCACAGAGGTTCTTCGAGGAAACTGAATTTTGAGATCTATGGGTTTTTGTGTCCTAATCTAGTAGTCCAATCCAAAAGCCATCCTGCTTCCTTTAAATATGTATGTCTACTATTAGCTGTTATAATAATATAAACCACATGCCATTACCTTTTGGCCCTCTCTGTATTAAGAATGAGGTCAAAATGAAGTCAGAAATTGATGGACTGTAGTAAACATTTTTTTTTCTTGTCCTGTTCTTTTCTCTTGCTCCCACGTTAGAAATACATACCTTTGAACTGACGGTGAGTAAGCTTTGTAATGTCTGTTACACACAGTGTCGTTACTTGTAATGTCTATTACCGTTGACTCGTAACAGGGGTTTCCAGTTTGGAAGGGAAGGAAGCAGGTTCCAGGTTGAAGGTTCCTACTAAATACAGGATCAAGCATGAGGAAGTCAATTCCATATTCCATTAATTATCTAGCTGTACATTACATTTTTCATCAGTTACCTAGGCAGTGAAACATGGCTAGGAGGTATGTATGTCCAGGAGGCAAAATCGATTAGTATTTTCCCCTAGTTAATAAATGTAATAAATTTATTAGGTGGAATAAAATAGTTTAATGACATACCTCACTGACCATAGAATAAGTTATGAAATTAGAACCAGTCCCAGTTGTGTGTGTGTATATATATAGTTCCTCCATATACTCTCTCTGTATTTGTATTTTAATGTTTGAATATAAATTGCATGAGACATGCAAGAACCCCAAAATGTTTCACCAGATTCATCCTTCATGTGGATGAAATTCATCCCTGATGGACTACCAGTGGCATTCAAGTTAGGAGAGGGAATAATGATATTAAGTGACTGCCTTAACCAATCACAGTGGAGTAAAATTGCTTAATAGTGAGAGTGAACTCATAAGATAAAGTATTTAAGATGAGTTTGGAAATAAGGTCTCTCAAACTCTGCAGGGCTGGAGCCATCTTTTTGTTATAGACTTTCAGGGATTTATAAAGTCAGTCCCTGTTTTAAATTAGTAGTTACAACAGGAAGAAATTTTTCCCTCTAAGGAGTGTTATAAACAGGAAAACATGTACATGAGTTAATTATGAATAATTCATTCAGTCTGTGTTCTACTGGATTGTTTGGTGTCTTTTTTTATTTACAGTATTTCATCTATTTTATCATCTTATCCTGAATTTACCCCAAATCTATCTCCTGATCTCTGAAAGTGCATTTCCTTCCTTTTATTCTTGAATATCTGCTGATGTTTCATCTCTTAGTCTCATTACCTTACATTTCCATACACTGCATAATTCAGTTATCAGACCATAAGCCTAATTCATCCAAATAATTTCAAATTAATTTGCATTACTCCTCTTTATTTTCTGCGTGTCTGACTGTATTTGTGCTGTTCAAAATAAAAGCACAAAAACTAGGCATCTTGTATTCTCCCTCTTTTATGCATTCTAATTCCTTTCTTGAAGATTGTTCTGCATTAAAACCCTGATACTCAAATGTAAGCATACATGGAATCAAATGTAACTCCTTGGTTAAGGTGCTATAACAGCTGACACAAATTCAACTGCCTTTATTGTTTGAATTGAAAATAAAAAAATCGCTTGAAGTATGATTCTCTTTTTACACAATCTAAGGTGCTAATGTACACTCCTTAAAATATAATTAAAAAGGACTATAGAATAGTAACAACTTACCTCTAACTGATTGATTTTAAACATTTGGTATTAGTTATTCTTTTTGCATTATTCACAAAGTTTTGTGAACAAATGTGAGGAAAAAACCACAAATGAAGAAACAAATCAAATAGAAAAAATGGAAACGACATAAAGCACATCATTAACATCCTGTTATTACCATAAAACAAGGAAGAAATCCCTTAAACTGTTTTTTGTTCTATATTACCTTTGTGCGCTCTCATGGTGCTTTTTGTCAATTCCTGATGAAAACTGACTGATTACTGAGTGGCTGAAATAAGTGCAGATTTTATGAGCTTCTGACATAAGATGTTAAATAATGTAATTCTTAAAATCATGCACCAACAGGCTATTCAAAGAGCTTGCACCATGTGGAGTGTGTAAGACTTGACCATCAACAAGAATTTCTACAACATTTGTTCCTTTGTCAGTCATAAAAACCTGGGAAACAAGGCCATGCTAGACGTGCAGTCCTTTCCTCTTGAAGCTGTGATGGTGTGTTGGCTCCCGTGCGATCTTGGGAAGCCAGTGTGGCAAGGTGCAACTTGCTTTTGTAACTCGATTCAGTGGCTGCTGAGACAGTTGCTCTCTAGAAAGGATAATGTTCGTGCAACGCACAGATCAAAGCAGAGTGTGCTCCCAGTCGCACTTGGGTAGGGCTTTCTTGATGACATCTGACATACTACACAACACCAGACTCAGTGTGTTGAAAAAAGGTGAAAGAACTTCTCATAGTACAATACCTCAATACTTGTAAATTGTTGGGACCAAATGTTGTGCCCCAAAGAAGCTCAACCAATGAGCGCTTGTCCTCTTAGCTGCCAGAACAACTTTTCGAGTTTGGTGGCGTGCAGCAGTACTTCGTGTTCTACTCTAAGGCCTAGCCATAGCAGGTACAAACTGCTGATACCCCACTGGAGTCAGTCGTTTGGAAGTGTGCTGTTAGACCAGCAGAAAAGCTGGCCATAGACTTGATTTTTAGTGGTATTACTGTAGGTTGTTTAAACTCATGCTTAAGCTTTGTTGTGAAAAACGTGCTCTCCAGAAACATCTGAAGACCTATGTCTTCAGAGCTATTTAGGATTCTGACTTCTGTGGGAAGTCAGTGGGGTTTGACATCTAAATGGTCCTGAGCCCTCTAACTGTTTGACGCTCTGGTTTTAAGATACTTTTCATGCTGAAGTCTCTGAACACCCTCTTCTTTTTTTGGCTCCTGAACCAGTATTACAGAATATTATATCATATTTCTGTTGAAAGATGAAGAAAGTCTGCTTCCAAGTTCAGGGCCGGTTGGCTGGTTTTTCTTTTTGGGGTTGCAGCTGAATTATATTCACTCTGATTTATGAACAGGGAAATGTTTGTATTGGGTAATCAGTTTTGGGGAAGAGGGAAAATTTCGAGAAGCATGTTCCTGGAACTTTAAATATTATGTGGAGGAGGAGGGCAGAGTTAAGGAATTCCCTCAAGCAACTTGGTATCTGTGAGTCAGTAGGTGATTTCACAAGCTGGGGGGGATAGTGAAGGGAAAGCTACAGGAAGTAATTCTCTTACAACTTCTTATTTGTAGTTTGGCTTTCTATTGGAAAAACAATGCTGATGTTTCTTGGTAAGGAGATTTATAGTTCTTACAACTACCACTGTTCTCTGCCTCTCCCTGAGTTTTACCTGTGGGCAAAAAGATCCCTTGTTATACATACTGGGACGAGGCCAACCTGATCCAAGCCCTGCCTAAAAGGCGACACAAAGCTAGCCCTGGCCCAGGCGCTGGCTGTCTCTGCCTCACCTCACGTTCCGTGCCATCAGATTATTCTTATAACATAGAATTATCTTATTCTGCTAAGAGTACCACAGTGCATCTCGCCATTAACTGCTGGAGGAAAGCCAACCAAAACTACATAACGTGTCATGGGTAGTTTTGCCTTTTCTGTGATATATTAGAAGCTTTCTAAACCAGCTCACATCAGAGAGTTTAGCTATGGAGGTCTTCCTGCGTTTCACTGGGGAAGAAGAACTCTTATAGTGCTGTGATGGTGACAGCTGTTTGTCAAAGGAAATATATGCAGAAAGCAGTGCCAAATATCTACCTTGTAGTTAGGGTGGGAAAGCAAAACCAACGTAAGAGAAATCTGTCAGGATGTTACTGTTGTTAGACAGGAGGACAAATGAGTGGATAGTTCCTGCTTGTTTTCTTACCAAAAAAAATAAAATAGTTCTCATCAGTGTTATCAGCTTAGCCTCAAAATGACTTTCCTCCCCATTATTGCTTATAAACAAACCTTTATCACAGATAGCTAGCCTGCTGAATTAAGACGCTGTATTAAACAGTATATTGCTTCTGTCAGGGCCGATCGGCTGTTTGTGCAGATAATAATGCCAACTGCAACAACAACAATCAGCTAGTGTAAATTAACTTAACTGTGTGAAATAATGCCTCCTATATCAGATTAGCTTGCTGAATGACTTTATCCTTAAATTAAAGCTTGCTGGGGCGTAATAGTAAATCATTTAAATGGTGCTGGGCTTTTCAGGTAATGTCTTCATATATTACTGTAATTTCAATTCGCCAAGGCATGCAGATGGCTGTAGTACTCTAGTTCCTTGTCTCCAAAGCCTCTCCCGTGCTGCCATTTTGTAATTACAGCGCAGGCATGCTGCCTGCTGCTGTTAGATTTCCCATGGTGCACCAGCAGCCAAGGCAATGTATTTTAAAATTATTATTCTTGTGTGGCCCTCATAACATAAATGTAAATCTCTTATGCTAACGCTGTCAGGGGTTTAGCACTAGGGCTCCAAGGTGCTCTGATGTAGAAATCACCAGCAATCCATCAACCAAATATCATTTGGGATCCGGCAAATGACTTGCATTTTGGGAGGATTGTAAGCAGAGCATTATTGTAAGGTTAGAGAATGATTTTGTTACCTTGGAAGCCTTGAAGGTGTTCTTTATTTATTTATTCTGCCATTGTATCTGAGTGCTGAAGTAAGAAATTCTGCCCCAGCTCAAATGCCCAACGTATGACTTGATGAAAGCTCACTGTACTTAATATGCTGAAGATAACATCTGAGCAAATAACAGCCTCCAAATTAAAAGCCTTAAAATATATCAACAAGACCAGACTAAGATAGATAGCTGTTATAAAAGCAATATAGCGAAAGAAATTCTCCTGGGTCTGTGCTGTGAGAAAGAATGGGATTATTTAGTCCTTCATACTCATGTGCAAAGGTTCAGTGATTGCTTGGTATTAAAAATTCAGGTTTTATTGCCTACTGTTTCATAATTTTTTTAATTTGCATTTTATAAAAGGGCAACAAAATCAAATGGTTTGAGAAAGCCTTGTGATCACTGTTAACTCTGTGTGCAAGATATCCTTGCCACGGAATGCCGTGTGTGTTAGAGCTCTTCCTCAGCTGAAGGTGGCATCGCCGAGTGCTGCTTCTCGACTGAGTGGTTCTGGAGCACAGTAATGGGACAAATGGCAATGAAGGTGCACCCATGTATTTATCCAGTTGAGGGTAGAAAGAAATTAATACAAGACCTTGAAGGTAAATAGCTGGGGAGCAGCATCGTGTCTGTGCAGCTACAGAGCCGCTTCTGCTGAGTCAGTGTTAACTCAGGTGAACGCTCCACTGCTCTGCACTTTTTATTTTTATTGACAGCTTGAGCTGCCCATATGTCCACTGCTGGGTGATGTATCCCACCCAAATTTCTGTTTTCAAAGCAGGGGGTTTAGGCACCTCTGTTTTCCGTGTCTATTTGAGGCAGGACTCAAGAAAAGAACCTGATCACAGGAATCCTGCAGGCCTTCAGGTGTCATGCAAACACAGTCACTTTTGGAAGCAGAGGCCAGGCTGCCTAGCTCTGAGTGTTTCGTACAGCATTGTGCGTAAATCAGTCCATGATTTTTCTGATATTGTTAGCCTTGGTTGGGTCTGTGTACAAGTAGAGATTTAAGAGCATCGCTTCTGTTGCAGGGAGCAATAAAATTCAGCTGTTTCCATTTCTTCCACCTGAGCACTTCTGAACCTATGCACTAAGTTTTGCTTCTCCCATGGTAGTTGTAACCCCCTTGCAAATTGCAGGTCAAAGCACATTAGTCTCTTTACACAATGCACAGGTAGAGAAAACAATCCTAACATTTGTAAGCAATTGTGGCATGTTGTAGCTCTGCAATTCCCAGGAAAGAACAGAAAAGTGCTAGGTCAATTGCCTCTTGTCTTTTGGCTTCTCTCCAAAATTTGCCTCTCTTGTCTTTTGGCGACCATCCAAATCTGCTTGGACAACACAACAGAATATCTGAGGACTGGGCACATACGCTGCCACAAAGTGGCATTCCTCCAGTTTTATATGATGCTGTATGTGCAGTCTGATCCTCATGACCAGATCATTCCTCTCCCAGATGGACAGTCAAGACAGCAGACTATTTAGAAGATCCTGCTGAGCCCAATCTATTTCTCTTCCTGTGCCAGAACTTGCAGCTGGATAAAACAGTGGGCTGTGCTAACTAGCTGATGTATTTAAAAACAGAGATGAACAATTAAATCTTCTCAGCGTGTATCTCTATCGAAAAAATGACGGATGGGGATAGCATCTTTTTCTCGCAGGCTACAAGGAGTAGCAGAAGTCTCTGTTACAGATGAGAACTCTCTTGAGTCTGGTATTTTGAGGATGTGGAAAGTTAACTGTTAACTGTAAAGATGTAAATTCACTAAAAACTTTTAAAATTGAAGACCGATGAGATACAGCACAAAGGAGAAATATCAGAAGACTCACCACTCTTGCTATGCTCGCCTTTGATATCATGATAGCCATTACTGGTTTTCATTCGGCTTCCTCCATATCCGCTAGTGGCTTCATGTCAATGCTGATTTAATGTGAATATTTCTTTTTTCCACTGCATATCTCAACAACTCTGACTTTTCTTTTCTGGAGATGGGCAATGTAACAATAGTGTGTTATTCTGATTCTACTTCTTGGGATTTTTACTGGAAGTGTGCATATAGCCAGCATTATCAAGGTATTTATCATACTGCTATGTGGTCCCTCTCCGTTTCTGTGCTCCAGGGGTGGACTAATGCTTTTCACACAGCATCATAACTCCAGTAATAGGAAGGGTGAAGCCTGAAGTGAGCTGAACTATCCCCTTCTACTCAGCCTGATGCTGCTTCTTTTACCAGCAAAAGGATAAAGCAGAAGAGAGCTGCTCTGCACGCGGGGTCTCTGTGTCATGAAGGATGGGGGTAACGCAAGGTTCTGCGGTGGAAGGCTTTTCCATAGAGACGAGAAGAGCAAAACATCAACAGTGCTGACAAACAGCATCACTGAAGGGCTCACTTGTGTCCTGGGTTGGAGCTGGCTGGAAGCAGCTGTGCCCGGCCATCTCCTCACAGAGACCCCCGCTGCCAACTCCTGGACAGGGACACCCCGTACACCAGACTTCCACAGCAGAGCTACACTGTTCATGCTATAGATAAGTACTACTTCTCCAGATGAAAGAATCGAGAATTTGTTTTTAGAAAGCAGTATCCTGCATCGAATTAAAATGACAATATTGAACTGACCCCATACCAATCCCTCTGCTGTGAGAAATCTAGAGGTACAGTGACGAACTTGGCCTGAAATGCTGCACATAGCACATCAGAAGTGACAGCCTGGTTTTGTGTGTGCCAAGAAATGATGAGGTTAATTTGCATGATGTTTCTTGCACCACCATTAGCTGAACTGAACATCAGACAGTGTCGAGCTGTAGTCTTAATACGCAGTTCCCTTGTAGCCGCTGATTGCTATGTGATGGCTGGGAAGCAGCTCTTTGCTGGTTACCTTTCAACAGGAAATACTGGCAAGGTAACCATAGGTATCTTTCAGTATACATTGAATGAGAACATACTTCAGCTTCCATTAGCTGTTTCTGAATAAATTGAAAAAGGAAAACTTGTATGATTTAATTGAGAATAGAGTAATATGTAATACAGCAGAAGAACAATAAAAACTCCTGTTGTATTAATCATGATAGATGGAAATAAGTACACAACAATACTAGAGATTAAAAAATACCCACCCCAAAAAAAATGACATAAGCATGTGTGATGCGCTGCTTGATTGTGTAACTGTTTTCTTCTTGTTACCGTGATTCTGTCATTTTTAACTGGGGATTGAAACCAATGGTGTTCCTGGAGATGATGGAAGACTGAGGATTGCTGCCTCAGAAAAGTATTCTGAACTTCTTGCTTCAGAGTCACTACTCAGGAGGGATCATTGAATATTAAGATCTGCTTTTCTTCTTTCATCAGCTCTAGCCAAGGACACTTTATGTTCACTGTAATTTAACCATAGCTAATTAGAGCTGGGAAAATGGGAGTTTTGCCGTTGTTTTCAGTGGAGCCAGGATTTCTCCCAGCCTGTTTTTCTGCAGAGATCTAATACTCCCTCAGTGGGCTTAAGATTTTGATAATGATAATGACATAGCTGTATTATATCTCTGGGGGAGGAAGACTGCTAATTGTCAGCCACGACAAAAGTGTGATTACTCTTTAATTGTGTTCTTATAAAAAGGCATTATATGTATTTCCTATTAATTGCCTAAGCACAAGAACTTTAGTCTGAAATATCTAAGTTTCTTGTGTTGGAAGGACATAATAAAACAATTAATTTGGGATAGAATTTTTGTCATAGCACAAAGAACCACCTAAGGTTCAGTCTTCACAAGGGCTGTGCCCATCATTTTGGTAAAAGTGGTGCTAGTTAGATATTCACCATAATCAGGTGGGACCAGAGATGCTTTTCAGACACTGATAGTTCCGATGTTATAATATTTTCTTTCATATAGTGTGAGTTTATTGACTGACTGACAGGGATCTGAGTTGGCTATAGGATTTCACCCTGATAGCACTTCTTAATATTATCAAAAGTCTCTTAAACTTTTCAGTCTGGCTTGGAAGACAGAAGTAGAGTCAGCTTTAGGTCTTTCCCAAATTGCTTTTCAGAAACTTTCCATATTATGAAAATGTTATGTTTATAGGCCTATTTCACACAGGTAGGCTTTTCAATAAAATGCTGCATTTTACACTTCTCTTCCCATGCAAAGTGCAAACATCTGCTGCTAGGGTTCATGGCACTTCCTCTTCTGTTATGTCTTGCCATTCCCAGCCTTGCCATCATCTGACCTTGGGTACTTAATTCTTCAGCAGTCATTATTCTCTCTAGGAAGTCAAAAGGCACACTGAACCACCCATGCAAAATTTTCTAGCACTCCCATTTCGAATTTAGATTGTTGCAAACTGCACTAAAATCAGATGACAGTTGTAATCCATCTTTTTTGTGAAATTCAGAAGTATTCTGTATATTTTTGCTTTTCAAATCTAAATATAGGAACTTTTTAATATCTTTCTCTTTATAATCTTTATCTACTCTATATGTAATGGAAAACTGGTCTCTGTTCTGTGTCTGTGAATTTTAAAAAAATGTGTTAAATATAAAAATATCAGTATGTCAAGTAAAATCTCCTTACTTTCAGCTACTTAAGATGGCAGGACATGATACATCTGTGATAATATTTGATAACACGATCTGTAAGAAAAGTTAGAGTCCTTGAGGAATAATGGAAGGCTAAAAAAGTAATTTCTTGAAAAGTTGTGTTAAGTGGGAATTACGATAAAAAGAAAGTTGTGGTGCTGAAAATTAGCCTTTTCTCCTTGAATTTGCAGGGATGTGGACAAAGAAAATGCTAATACTAATCTGTAATCAAATATCATAGTAGGCTTTGTTTTATACCCAAAAGATTACTTGTTTTGAATCTAAGCAGGGTGCATTGAAGAATGTTCCCTGCTGACTTTTCAGTGTGGGCTGACTGATCTTGTCTCCTACCCTGTTAGTCAATATTGTAGTGTCCTGCTGCAAGTGAAGGTAATCTGGGATTTCAATGGCGTAAAGGGAAGAAGAAGCTGATCCTCCATTTTCATATGTAGTTTACTTAGTATTTTTGTCATAATTTCCTAAAACACTTATTTTTCTCTGGAAAAAATAGGTTTGTTTTGTGTGCATGTAGCTTCAGCTTTTCCTGATGATGATTTACCATCCTCCCTACTGCTCTAACCTGAACAAAAGTGGAAAAAAGCAGGGGAGGGGAGAATCCTGTGTAAATGTGCGTGTGTGATTTATTTACATCACTGATTGCTACGGAAATAGATGGAGCAGTTAATGGAAGAACACCTGCTATTGGGTATTCATATGTCCTTAGTAAGCATTCAGAATCCTAAAAAGACTTTATTATCATTAGCTAATTGAAACTGAGTTCAAAATAAGAAATAATGACTATCATTTTTCTTATCACTAAAGCTTGGATTCCTTCCCCAATCATTCTTTCTAATTGTAGCCTCATCTGCTGATTACATTTACCTTCTTTTTCATAAGATCTGCGGGAAACGCTTTTGTATATAGTGTTAACGGAGAGTAAATCAATTGCAAGTTACTGGAAGCTGATTTTCCATAATAGCAGAGATCATATCAGTTCCTGTGATTTATTAAAAACTAGACTAATTCTGGGCTTTTAGCACATGCACACACACGCTCCTCCTCCTCCTCTCTCATAAACAGCATTTTGTACAGTTATGGGTCTGTAGAAGGCAATAGAATTTCTCCATTTACTCCAATGGGGCAGGAATTTCACCTTTACATTTTATACAGATTTACAAAATATAATAGAGGAGCAATGCTTTTCTGTCTTTTTTGTTTGAATCTGGGATGGGGACATCTGCCTGTAAATGCTTCTGCTGCATACATGAGCTCCTACTAAAGTAGGTAGAGATTTTTGTGGATGGCAGGAGTCACTACTGTTAATGACCAGTTTCGAACATCAATCAAAATTCTGGCATTTTGTAAGGTTGATGTGCAGCCCTTTTTCTTAGCCTCCAACACCATCTTTCTTCCTGAGACTTGGTGATATTTTACGAAATCTATCATATAACCTCAGTTGCTCTGGACATTTTCGTCTAGGTCTGGAATGCAAGAGTCAGCAGCACACTACTATCAATTGTGCTAAAAGATACTGACAAGTCATGTATTACGAGGTTTGACCTCTAGCCATGATATAAGAAGCCTGTGCAATGTGCCTTGAATTTCTGACCCTGAAAAACAAATAAAGAACAGAGAAAGTGTTTCTTCAGCTTCACTTCTTATAGGAATGAGCAGGGAATAAGTGCCTTCTGGTTTGTCGTGGGCACTGGTGGAACTTTCTTTTTCTCTAAAGTTTAAAAAAGTATGTGCCCAGACTATGAAGAAGCAGAGAAGACTGAATAGTAGAAAATGAAAAACATGAGAAATCTCTATATTCATCTCTAAATCTAGATGAATATTGGGAGAATTTCAAGAGTCTGAAGAAAAAGAAATAGTCCTTGCTTCAACTTAAGGTTAACCTTTTGACAATGACAGCGTGGTATAAAAATGGTTTAGTGACTAACATTAAGGTGAAAAAAAATTATCCTATATATGGGGTAACCTCTCACAGACAGTATATGCTGACAAAGCCTGTTGCTCTTGTCTATTTGGAATCTTGGATTTGAAGCCCTCTCACCAAACCAGCACATACAATAATTGGAGAATATCAAAGGTGTAACTATTACTGTGCAGAATGGATTATCTCACATGAGAGATGGTTCCAACAACAATTTTGTGAGCAATGAATCTTTGACGTTAAGGACATGCTTATCTGGCCACGTGATTTCCTTCAGTAAGAGAATGAGAGGACACTTGGTACAGACTCTGACTTGTATTTGATGGATAGAGAGTTTAGGCCCAAGAGTCCTGGCGACTTTGTAGACTGCCTTTTTTGATTCCATTGCAAAGAGGGATTACAGAGACTTTTTCTCCGTGCTTTGCCTTTCTTGGCAGGAAGATAGCCTGGATAAATTGCAAACTATGCAAATGAGATCTTGGACCAGACCCAGTTTTGGGTGCAGTCCTGTAGGTTATGCAAAATGAAATGGAAAAGATTCTAGCCCTCACTTAACATTATTGTATAGTGAAAATGGAAAACCTTTATTAAGCAATTATTACGAGCATATATTAATTTTATACAACTTGGAGGCTGCAAACAGAGTTATGGTGCACTAAAGCCTTTAATAGGTCTTCAGTAAAGACTATGCTAGACTTTGTAGAAAGGAGAAGGGCCTGAGGATTCTTCAAAAAATTGTGGTGGAGAATAATTGGACTCGGTTGCAATTCATCTATGTGAGATATAGCAAAATGTGAGATGCTTATTGGTGCGGCTCAGAGTATCTGTATTCAATGGCTTAGCATATGATTGTGCAAGAGAGTTACTGGTCTCCCTTTCTATCTCTTCCAGAGTGCATCCTGTGCTAAGCTAGAGACAGGGCATCCTGCTTTACGAGTGTGCTTCTGACACTAGTTCAGATTGTTGCTTGAGCATGACGCTTATGATCTGAGAGATGACCAGAAAGCAAGTGCCAACAGGGGAGACAGTCAAGGTTTTACATTTCTTGTGTGTTCCATGGGAGCATGGTTTCAAAGTGATCCTCGTAGGGAAGTGTAGTGCCCCCTTAGCAATCGCTTCTTTCTTTTTTTTTGCTGAGGTTTTCCAACATGATCATCTGAAACAAAATTAAATGACTAATTTAATTAAACTGAAGTGACAGACCAGACTTCATGTGGGAAAGTACTGTACTCCCTTACCTTTACTGCTTCAGAAAAAGTGGTTTTATAATCTCTCTATAAAAAACCTGACTATAAGATATCACTTCTTAGTGTAACTGGTAAACAGCCTGCCTTTTAGTCAAGCCCATCTTTGAAAATATGATGCATCACCTTACAAAAACAGTTGAAGATTTTTCCACAAAAATCCATATCTTGTCCCATAAATAAGAATGTTAAATGATGAGTGCTTCCTACATTATACACATCCCTGGATGTGATGTCCTTCTTGGTGAATTTTTGTTAAGAAACAAAATACAATTTTTATTGAGTTCAATAAAAGATTAAGGTGACAAAGTGATTTATCGGCTGTACTGAATGCTCATTTTTTCCCCAACAACAATACAACCAACCAAGAAAAAAAAGAGGATGCCATGAAGTGTTTTGTGTTTAGCTTTGTTTTTACCTTGGGTCCTTGGAAAACTGGGAAAACAGAGGTAAGTCATCCATCAAATCTTAAAATACTGCTTAAAATGAGTAACTGGTGCTCTGGCCCTCAGACTACAACATATGGAGGAACTTATTATATGACCCGCGACACACCAAAGTCCATGGAAATACTCCCATTAACTTCAATGAACATAACTCCAGTACTGCATAATGAAAGCAGGAGATAAACCAATTTATCAGTGCATGAGAGATGGTGCTCACCATCAAGTCTTTCTTTTGATTACGGCAAGGCTGCAAAGGCAGTTTGCCTCCTTGATGTATGATTTGATGTGCCTCTGAAGAAAAATTTGTTTAGAAGCTCTCAAAGAGGGGTGGATTAAATGTCCCTGGAAAAAAAGATCCCCCGAATGCACTTTTTCCCTTAGGATCAACATCTCATACCGGTTTCCCCTTGTGTGAATTTAAGTAGGGTCTGTAATGAAGCAGTATTAAAGTCGTCGTTTCTGACTCCTGCAGCTCCTCCCCAGTGTTGGCAGAATTGCTTTCAGTGACAGATCCCATGTGAATCAGGGTCTAGGAAATGAAACAGTGTTTTGCTATGCTGCTGCTGAGTGTTCTAGATGAGCTATCACCACTGGTGCTCTGAGATGCACAGGGCACTGCAGGGGAAGCTTCAGAGGCACTTGACATTGTTGTAACCTGACTCTCACTGCAGAAAACTTTTGCGCCTTCTATTGATTAAGTGGCAAATATCTAAATCTGCTTCTGTCTAGTCCGGGAGGGAAAATATTAGAGGAACTGGTTTGCACCATCAGCAAAATTCTTCAGACTTCACTTCTGTCCGGCCATTGCTTACAGCCTGACCCAAACACCTAATGTAGAAAGAACACCAGGGTGAATACTGGCTGTCTTGTATTTCTGCAAATTGCCATTGGCTTGAAATTATATGTTTTGCATATATGCCGACAGATAGACCTTAGTGTGCTTGTTTAAGTGCATGAAGTGAAATGAAATGCAAATTTGAATTATTTATACTGGAAATGTTTGCTTGAAAAGTTTTGTGTAAAGTGCATGTACCAGATATATCCGAATACAGGACTAATCCCGTACCTATTGTGTAACCTGTAAAGTGTAAAGTTTAGCATAGCTTTTCATAACATGAAAAACTGTAGTACAATACATCTGAAATCCTAAAAATGGGATGCCAACTCCAAATATAAGTAAAATTTACCACCTTTATAACAGCAATGATCCACACCTCACTAAACATGGGTTCAATCACAAATATAGCATAAAACCTAAACATTATGAATGTAGTCATTACTGTGCTCTGCTTTTAAATAACATTTTAAATTTGTATGTTTACTGTGATATGTTCTTTATCAATTTCTTAGAGCACGATTGCAACATTTTCTATTAATGTTAACTGTAATTTCATCTTATTTTTTTATATCAGATCCTTTCCATTAGTTAATATTTTATGCATATTTATTTCCACTGTTGTTGCAGTGTCCTTGAAATTGTTGATAGTATTGATTGGAAAGGAAAACAGCATTTCATAGAAAGTTTTGGGGAAGGCATATAGTAAATGAGAAATCTCAGGCCCATCTTCATTGTTGTAGTCTTCTGTATGAGTGTTACAGAAGTGTTTCTGCTTAAACCGTTATGTCTTTTAGCAGTGAGATTCCCAGCCTTGTGAGCCTGCACCAGTTGGTTGTACCATCCGTCAGCTATTCTTGTCTTCTCATGAGCTCGGCTTTCCTGCTGATCATGTAGGTTACAAGCAGCTGCAAAATACATGGCAGAGGGGAGGACTGTGCAACACAAGCGTTGCAGAATGAAGCTCCTCTGCAGCCCCATCTCAAAGCACCGCAGAATTCAATAAACTTCAAAAGTATTGGTGCATCAGATTTAGCCTAATGATTATCTGGTGCACCTAAACAAAAAGGAACTTTTGTTCACTGGACATACTGAGCATCAAAATTGGGTATTTGGAGTTTAAGCACCCATTAGGCTCAATCCCTAAAGAAGGTATGGAGTTGGAGAGAGTCCCCTATGTATGGACAATGTGGCCCACTAAATACCAGTGAGAAGCGTGTGGAGAAATGACATCAGTGCAACACACAGATGGCCCACTGCTAAAAGCAAAATAGTGTGGTGGCATCAGATTCTTTTACTACATAGTAAAAAATTACTGTGCACAGAAAGTACTTGTTATATGCTTCTTATTCTCATCTGGAATTTATAGAGCCTGAGTTTTTATCAAGTTTGGTAATTCCTGAGACTTCAGAGTTAAAGCAGCCATCTGTACGTTGCTTTAAAGCAAGAACTGACTTTTCAGCGTGCAAGTTATCCAACTCTATCACAGAGGAAGAATATGTGAAATAAGTAGTGTATCTTTGAACTAGACAAAATCTCATTTGGCAAAATAATCTGTTGGGATCATATTGCCTTTGAGCATTCTGCATATTTAGAACGAGCGAGTTCCTGTGTGCTCATATGTATATACAGTAGAAACGCTTGCATCAGCCTTCATGCGTTTTGGAGTGTTCGTGCTATTTGACAGTCCCTGAGTCCAGTTACCATAAATAACATGGTGTGCAACTTCAGTGGAAAGCTCACTGGAGCTTTCTTGCAATAGAGAACAAAAGGAATTAGGGTAGAACAGGACAGTCAAGTCCAGTTATTAGTTTGATATTCTGGAGACTGGTTTCTGCACTTAATCTTTCTGTAATCTTCCTCGGTCAAGTCATTTACATCTCTGAGCCTCTGTTTCTCTCACACTAAAGGAGCTAGTAGCATTGCTTTACTTCACAGATGTGGATTTTGAAGGTAAAGAAAGCTCAAAATTCAATTTTTAAAATTCTATTTTAAACTGTATGACTGGTACAGGGTTATTGTAATTATTGAACAATTTATGTATTTCCCCCGAGATAACTGTATTAATTTGGCTTAGCTGTGCAGGCGAAATTGTGGGAATGCAAGCCCGTGCCAATCCATATCACTTCTTTGTTTGGCATATTAGCCTGGCCAAGAAACCCCGTAAAGCATGTTTGTAAAATGCATTTACATGTCTTAAGGCCATCTTGGAACACAAGCAGGTAAGCTTCTGTCTTCTTCCAAAATATTACGTAAGTCCTTAGCGCAGATTTGTGATATTGGTTGTGTTTCCTCTGCGTCATCCTTCACGGGGTCTTCGCCTTTCAATTTGGTAGAGGTAGTGGCTGCCAGTCTAAATGTGCCAATTTTTTAAATCCATCTACACATCTTATTGCTGAGATAAACACTTTTTCTTCTCCATCTTCTCTTTCTTACTGCAGAGAGAAAGGCACATTAACACCGTTTTCTCTTTATGCATCCTATGCATGTTAATGAACATGTGTTCTATATTTTGTTTGTTCATTTTGTGATGCTTTCCAATGGGAAAAGTATGTCTAGCAAAATGTTAGTGACAGCATGCAAATTCAAAAGTCTTTGCCCATAGATGGTCAAATGATTTTGTGCCTCATTTTGGAAAGAGCAAGAATAACTCCAGTGTTTTGAGGAACTACTCTTAATTGCACAGAATTATTCATATCAAAATATGTGCAGATGTGGAGCTCTTATTGATAGATATCTTAAAATTTATTGCTTTTTAGTTATTTGAAACTACATCCTTCTTAAAACAAGATTCAAGGAAAGTCACAGACTGCTTGTTAGTATATATGTATTTTATTGGGGGAGATTAATAAATAATTTCTGTTTAACTAAGGCAGATAAGGCATTCAAAATAGTGCTCCTGTTAATAAATGAAAGTTAAAGCAAATGTATGACTGTTCCCAGGATTGCAGAAAACAATGAATCATGCATTTACTATTTTAACTTATATGATACATTCAGCAGGGAACTCTTACTTAGAGAGCAGGTTAGTGTTTGCTGTGCTTGTTAAAGCCAAATCCAGGGTGCTTGTATTAATGCAGCTCATGGAATGAGTTTAATGCATAGGAATCAGAGGGCAGAGGGAAAGAGAGCAATGTAAGGTTTTTATATATACATTTATTTAATTATTTTTTTTAGAAACAGGATACTCCTGCTTTACTTATATTATTTGGCTTGGTTAAAGAGCACTAGTGGAGGAGAGAGGATAAATAGAAGTCACTTTCCTAACGGAGCTGGGTTTTGCATTAGTGCTTGACAAGACTAGTTGTGCTACAGAGAGGTATTTTGAAACAGGACAACACCTAAATGTCCTTCACAGAGGTGTCATTGCAGGAGGATATATCTCTTATATGCGCTTCATATAGCTGCCTTAGAGGGAGAGAGCAGCAACAGTACCAGACAACCTTTCAACATGGGAAGTGAAATTGCAGGTGTTCATGGTCTCAATATTTATGTATTAATTACTCAGATTTGCATAAAAGTAAAACAATTTTATTAACTCATGTAAAAAAACCCTATAAGCCAAAATGGCTGTTGATATCAAAGATCCCTGCGCTTATGGTCTCTCTCTGCTCCTTTCTTCCCATGTAAAATTCTACCGACTCCTCCTTGGGGAAGGAAGCTGCCATCGTAAAAAGATCAGATAAAGAGAGGAGAATAATAATGGCAGCATTAGCAAGAAGCTCGGCGTAATACCACTGCTTCTGCCACGGTACCTCTGTCCTCCCTAGCAGGTTCCCTGAAGCAAGATGCAATATATCTTTTAGTTTGAATATTTCATTTCCAGGAGTACGTCTCCTTTTCTTTCATGTTATATTCAGCGTTACCTATTTATAACACTTTTTAAAACCGATTTTCCAGCTTCTTGATACGGTACAAGAGAAACAGAAGCTATGTATCAGTGTAACAATAAAAGGCATGAGGAAAAGGGGAAAGTAATAATTGGTTGGAAATCAGGTTATGAACCTCAAGCAAAAATAAAAGTGGAAGAAAGAGGGAAGGGAGTTTTATAACCTCAGTAAATAGCAGAAATTACAATGTGCTGTGTACATTTGGTTTGTACTTTTATACCGAGTTAGTGGATAAGGATATTTATCTGATGTTGTTTGCTCTACACATAAACTCTTCTGATTTAGGTGATAGATAGAAACCATTTATACAGATAAACACAGTAGGGGTCTAAACATGGATCCCTGTGGAACACCAGATGTGAGTAAATGAACATTTGATTTTCCTCTTGTCTGCTTCTGACAACCTGATGGATAAGAAACCATCACCCGAATTCCCTTAAAACCTGATAGCACTAATGCAGATAATAACATAGAGTGAGATATGGTATTTATTAAATCTGCTCTCTAAATATTAATACCACAGCAGCTGTGATCTTTCTACTCTTTAACTGTACTCTTTAAGCACTGTGTCACTTGCTAACAAAGATAAATGCACAGGGCTGATGTAGAGGGGTTAGGACCACAGGGGTATTCAAATACTTAAGATTCATGCAATTTAGAAATTAATATTCTACATCACAATTGATTAAATAGAAGGAGTGTGAGAAATTTACAAAATTGCTTTTAAAATGGAAACAGATTGCGTGAATGGAATAAAAACCAGCTATGTTAATTCTTTTTTGTCCATTGTCCCAGGTGGATCTAATGCTAACCACTGAAGAGTGTATTAGCAGAAAGGAGCTTTAGTATTTCATAAGTTAGAAATATCATCTCTGAAGCATCAGCAGTTTTATATCCATTTTTCTCTCCCTCTCAATTTCCTGCATATCTCTGAGTTGAAAGTCTTACAGAGAAAGAGGCCACCAGGGGCTATGTCTTGGCCAGATGCTTTTATTCACCATGTCATGTCTTTTCCAGAGTTAACTGTGAAATGCACTTGTAGTTCAAGCATTCTCGGGTGGTGGGGGGTGACTTCCAGTGCTAGAACTTCTTACCTAAAGCGAAACTCACCAACTCTGTCTTGCCAGCCTGTAAGCCCAGCACCTCTCCCAGGGCACATGTGCTTCTTATTTATTAGCCTAGTTTGATTGACTTTGGCTGAACTGGACTTCACATTTATCAATGAAAGCGTAGCCAGGATCAGTACCAACTTTTACCCAGGCAATAAGTTTTCTTTCTTTTATGTAGCATAAATCCCAGTCTAAGGGAACAGGGAAAACCGAAACCAGTATCACCCAGACTCTTAGGAAAGCTTGTGATCTGTTGCCTTAAGCAGTTGGTTTCTTTATCTCTCTGGGAGAGAGTTGCAGTGTCCAAACACAAACTGCAGAGCGGTGTCCACATTAGTGTGGCGTTTGAGGAGCTGATCATGTGCAGCTTGCGTTGACTACAGGCAGAGCATGAGGTGGTATTTAGCATCAATGTTCAGGCAACTTCTGGTGTCCCACATTAGGGGCTTGCATTTAGTGTGTTCTTTGTGTTCAGTTGCACGCGTGTGGAAGAGAAGGACCCATTTGTTTCATGTCAACTTCTCTGGGAAGAAGCTCAGTCCACAGAAAAAATCCCCACTTGTTTACACTAAGACTAAATTGCTGAGATGACAGATATAAGAGGAAGAGACTTCTTGGAGACTTTCTTGCTAGATTCACTAAGGATCCTTTCAGCTCAGCTTTGTCTACCTAACTGTCTTGATTTGAGCTGTTACACTTGTGGGTACCTGTTAATCTCTTCAATCTGATGTTTCTGGTACTGCAGTGTTTGTGGGTGTTGCAAATGGGTTATAGCTACTTTCTACTTCATGGCAGCATAGCCTCGCTCTTGATGAGATAGTGCAGCTTTATAGGCTTTTCTGCATCAAGTCTATCAGTCCCAACTTGAATATGTTGATTAGTGATTTCATACTGGATTCAATAAACACAGTAGCGGGTACTTAGAATAATTCTACTGTTAGGAATGAAAAGCTAATTGGCTTTGAAGAAAATAACCCACACACAATTTGTACCACTCCACTGATCAGAAACTGGACCGTGGATAATTGAGATGGTATGAAACACCTACTGCCTCATGCCACAATTTTTGGATCCATTAATTCCTACAGTGTTTTGTGCCTACCTACAGAGGATGTTACAACAGCTTAGTTCATTATAAACAATTCTGCCGCATTTACTTTAGAATTTTGTGGTTGTTAATCCATAAATGTGTAGAATGCAAATTTGCAATTGAAGGAGCTTAGAGGTAGTGACCCCTTTCTGCAATCTGTTGTTTCAGTACAATGTTAAAGATTAAAATTTCATAAAAAGGAGAACCACATTTTCACATAGATGCCTGGATGGTTATACTTGAGCCTAAATGTGAAGAGAGATGGTAGATGGTTTGGGGGGTGGTTTAGGGTTTTTTGTCTTGTATTGCTTCAGAGTTTTTTTGAGGACATGAATCACAAAAAAGTAATCCAAGCTTGTGTGTTCAATTCCAAAATAAAATGGAAGTTTTATGTGGATTATGGGAGGACAGAGTTTGTGGCCAATATAATTATATTTGATTCTATACAAACAAAAAATTGAGTAAATTCTGTTTCACTCCGTAAAAATGTTATTCGACATTGTTATAGCTGCTTCTGTTCTGCTTTTTAGAAAGAGGAAGGAAGGAGTGTCATGGTGCTTCTGACAGAAAAATTCAAACTTTCATTGAGCATTTTTATTTTCAGTATAATTCTAATGTCAAATGAGGGGCAAATTTTCACAGATTTAGAATTTTGTCTTAATCCAAATGATACATCTTAAAAATATTTTTCTTCTCATGGGTTTAGTTAAATGATATATTTTTAAGTCTTTCCACAGTATTTCAGGATGCTAATTGATAGTTCGGATGCCTTTCTCCCAGAAGACAACAAACTCTCTGTCCCACTGTTAAGTAACCAGCAGATTTAGCAGCATATTTTATATGTGGTGTTTTCCTAGATCAAAGTTTTTTCAAACGTTTTTGGTATATAGTTTACACAAACTTTGTAGTCTGGACATGCAAACTCCTGTAAAGAAATTTAAACCTACTGACAATAGGCTTGAGTTTCTTGTTTTCCCTTTATGGATCCCTTACAAATAATCCTCAGATGCCTAAGAGTAAACCACTTGAAAACCACTGTTATGGGTTAAAATAGTCTCAACAGATAAAAATATATTGTTTAAAAGGGAAATTTCTTTTATCAGATCTGGTAAATTTATGCTAACCTCAATTTTTCAGCCAAACTAGCAACAGAGTAATTGCTAGGAAGGGAAATAATTAGGGTTCTAATATTAATATTAAAAGAGGAAACCTTCTTGGAATATTGAAGCCTTATTTTCACCTGGCATTTGATTTGATTTCATGTTTTTGACTAGCACAAATCTAGATAAGAAATTGCTCATTGGAAATGGTATCCTGAGTGAATAACAATTTCTGTGTATGTAGTGGAGTCGCCATATTTTTTTGTCTGGGACTGCAAGAAGCTGATCCAGTCTAATGGGTACAGAATGTAGCAGCATTATTCATAGCAATATGTAAAGTACCCTCTTGGGCTCATCATATATTTTATCTTTCATTATCAAATTGACACTCCTGCATGGGTAGACTCATTCTCTGGCAGGGAATACCACAGGCTATATTTCTGTACTTTTTCTCCCTCCATCCAGGCATTCTCTCAGTGCCTTGGTAAATCATCATGTTAAATCATTAATAGTGAAGAAAGGCATGCTACGTAAGCAATTATATACTGATTAATGTCTAAGTTAAATCCCTCTCTTCAAAGATATTGCTGTCCTGCTGAGTATCTCCATCACATTCATTTTCTTTGTTCTTTGGTAGAAGCTGATGGCTTAGCAGTCCAAGCACAAAAGGCAGGAGTGTTCTTAGGTTCAAATCCTCATGCACAGCACTGAATATGAACTGTTGACATTCTCTCTCAAAATCAACACGGGGGGAACACAAGGGCTGAAAATCTTCAGTCACGCTTTATCTAGCTGGTAAAATTCTGTGCATGCCCTCAAAACTCTCGTCCTTCTTAACATCGTGGCAGTTCCAGTGGTACTAGCAGTGTCGGGAGCTCTCACAGAGATGGGCCGTTAGTGCTGGCAGTCCTGCATCAATTCAGCCTGCTGTGAGTAAGTGTAGATGACATGGTGCTTAAAATGTGGGCAACCATAAGTGCTTTTCTTCAGTGGAGCTCCCAGTGTTACTTCTAACACAAGAACCAAACAGGCATTGGCTCATGTAGGAATGGTTGGAATCTCTTCATTATCCAGGTGTTAGAGCCTGTACAGCGCAGGCAGGGAAACAATAGAATAAAATCCTGACTTCTGGTGAAGGAGGGGGGGATTCGGGGGAAAGAGATTACATTTTGGTGTTTCCTAGTGATAAAAAATAATATATAAAATACAGAACCTGTTGCAATTCCTCGCAATGTCCGTGATGCTCAGTCTTTATAAATATAATGGTAGCATCTGTAAAGTTATTTTACAGGTTAAATTAATTCTGAAACAGTACCGTGTTAAACCTTATGTAATTTACTGTAGGGTGGCCTTCCTAAGCAGAGTAGGGCACCCTTGATAGACACCCACTAAAATCATGAGCCTCTTTTGCTGCATTGTACTAACAGTTTAAATGCACTGATTTCTCCTTGCTGTATGTGTAAATGTTCAACCACTCACACCCAGAAGTGTGCTGACAATGGTGACCTTATGCCACAGAAATATGTCTGTGCTATTAGCTCCTTGGGATGTAGGTGGTGCTTTCTTTTTGTGTTGAGGGACCAGTTACTGACAAATAATATTCATGTACTTGTAATTAAAAAGGAAATACCAATATTGTGTATCTGCTGACAGAAAGAAAAATTTATAGGACATTTACATTAATAGGATTTTTAGACATTTTCTTGTTTTAAATCAGAAATAGATGTTGAAATATGACTGACAAGTTCCACCTCCTCTACTCCAGAAAATAAGAATCTAAGACCAATCTCTTTTTTTCTTTTCTTTCCCTTACCTGTGCTACCTATTCCATTGCCTTGGGATTATGTGTTCTCTACTAGACCAAAGCCTGGATGAGACAGTGTGGTTTAGTACAGTTGTGCTGTAGTCAGGACCAAAAAGGTGGTAGCGTGCTAAAGGGTATTTTCTGTAACATCAAACCCCACTTTGCCACTCTGCATGAAAGAATGGTAATGCGAGAAGGATGGCTTTGCAAACTCTCCTTATCTAAAACTTAATCCTCTCCCACCAAGGTTCAGTTCTCTTGCTTTGGTGTGCGGGTATGAACCTTTGATTGCTGGAAAATGTGTCCAGCTCTCAACCGGGGACAGATGCCTCTCCAGTTATGTAACGTCAGTGAAAAGATACCTTTTAGCATGACGAGGGATATGCGTTTTGTCAGGTCCACTGAGGTGAGAAGCTATCACTTCAGAATTGTTACTCAAGCTGTCTTTTGTGCTATCAGTGCTAAAACATTCATTGTATATTAATCTCTGATTATACCGACATCCTGTGACAGCTTCTATTATAGCCCAAGGACCACATTGGATTTTAGGGTTGAAATGGAAGTTGAATGTATCCTCAAAGGTATTCAGATGCTGTACTGAATGCAAGCCCAGCAGAAAAGGATCGGTTCCTTTTGCTATGTATAATTAATTTTTGTTGTTTCACCCATACAGCTCTGCACATATTTAACAATATTCACTCTGTTTCTTTGGAGGTACTGGCGGTAATGTTATTTGTGAAACAAATGTTTCTCTGCAATTTGAACTTTATGCTACACTATTTCAGCTGTTGTAGTCTGTACTTTTTGGCAATGCTGGTTACCTGCAAATCCTCTTACTTGCTTTTTTAATTGAAGTTATTCAACGCTTGACAAAGTCTGGCACAGAGATTCCAGAAACGTAGCTATTGGAACTTTTTCTTTTTACATTATACTATATCTGAGTAAGAATTTTCAGTCAGTCATCATGAAGCACCATAGTAAATTGTGCTAAGTTTGAGCTTCTTGAAAGTGCCACAACTCCAACACTTTCTCATCTCCTTCCCCCAGCACCTGTTACCACTCCATCTCTGTTATCAGGTTAAGAAAGATCTGTATTCTGTGCAAGCTTGACTGTACTAGTAATAAGCAATGAAGTACCACAGGCAAAATCACTCCAGTAGCTCATGGTAGGGCTCCCAGCCACACTCCTTATGCTCCTCCAGAAGAAACTTCTATGCTGCCCTATAGCCTCCTTATAGACACTAGCCAGCCAGCCTGATGAGAAAGGCCCTGGCCATGCACCCTGGAGCAAAAGTTGCAGTCCCTGCGGAGGTCCACCTGATTGCTCCAGGGGGTGGAGGGAGAAGGTTTTCTATTAGCTCTTACCCCAGTTCAGGCACACATGTGAGATAAAGGAGAGCATTAGCCTTCTGGATGAGCTCAATTAAAGTCAGCAAAGAGTAGAAAAGTAAGCACCTAAAGAGCTACAGTAGCTTGGGGCTCATGGGTCTGGAAAAAATGAAACAATGAAATATTCAGTTGTTTCAGTAAGACTTTCTGTGAAGAACATTTTATTGTACACAGTATTCTCCCTGTCACGTTCATTTTCTCCATCGTCATTGTTTATTTTCATCCAATGCTTTAGAGTGAAAAGGTCCATTAAAATAATGGAGTTTAATGTTTGAATATATTTTTTATCCCTTCTTTCTCTTTCCCTCCCCCCCCTCCCTCTCTCTCTCACACACATATGTATTTTAAAAGCATGGACCAAAAGCACAAAACAAGATCACCCTCCAGACGCAGGCTCCTGAACATGCCAGATTTTGAATTAAGGACTAGGATGATGACATCACTCCTGGTGTTTTTCAGAGAAGGCTCCTAACTTACAGGAAAGCTAGTAAGTTCTTTCAAGCTTGTAATGAAAGGTGAAACTACAGGGAAGTAGCAATAACCAAGTAAGATTTTTAGAGGCTCTGAGTATTCTTGAGGGGAAAATGTGGCAGGGGAATAAGGGCGGCAAGAAGTAGCTCTGCTTCAAAGGAAAAGCAAACAGGCTATAATCATTCCAGAAGAGTCATAAAATTAATAGCAATTTGAGGCAAAATATTCTCTCCTAAGTGATGTTTGGAGAATATTATGCCAATAAATTCAGCGTCTTTTAAAAAGTCCATTAATTTAATCAACTTCCTCAATGATTTGTGAAACAGGATGACTCATAGATAGTGGTAGAGCTCAGGACACCTGTGATCTCTTGTTTTTATTGTCCTTGCCTTTGACTAGTTCTTTCATCCCTTTGCACCTCCCTTTTCCTTCCCTGTCCCGTGTCGGCCGTCCCCCCCCGCCATTTTACCCTCTGTCTTTTCTACTGTAACTTGTGCACCATTTGAGAGAGAGGCTCTTCCTGCAGAATACCTACTATACAGGGCTTGATTTCAGCTAGTGCTTCAAAATGTTTTTGTAATTAAAAAAATTAGTTTTGTATATATTTCTATTAGGACAAGTAATAGACCTTCTAAATTTTTATTTTAGTGATGTTCCCTTTTTTTGGTCAAACTTACAAATCAGACAGCCCATCTCCTAAATTGCCCTCGTCCATAATAAACTGTTAATATTAAAAGGGAAATAATCACTTGTATTACATTGAATCTGTTCCTGGAGCAGAAGTTGTGTTAGTAAGTTGTGAGGAAGACAACTGAGGCTTAGAGGGGAACCAAAGCTTGTTTGGTTTGTCAGAAAGGAGAAAAACATGCATGTAGGTTGTTTCATGAAACACTATGGAGAAGTATGTTTTAAGCTGCCCATAATCATGCATTGACCTTTCTGATCATGCTGGAAATACTATAGATTCTGTCTCACAAGCTCTCTTGCTTTCATGGATGGAGAGCATTTCCCTGCTAAATCAAAACCCAAAATTTCTTCTGGGCTGAGATGTAATTTATATTATCAAAACTGCAGGACCCACTAAATCTAGAGTAAATGGAAAGCAACTCAGTTTTTATTTAGAGATGCAGTGCAGAGCAAAAATAAAACTTAGATTACCAATTGATGATAGGCATTGAAGCTAATCCTGTGCAGCCAGAACCAGAACGGCATGTCACAAGGACAGAAGGAAAAAGCAAAGACACATTATTTAGTAAGAAAGTAAACAATTATAAACCTTAAAACTCAAGGTATTAAACAATGAAAATGACCGCGTGAGTGATGCAGCAGTAGAACATGGCAAACTTTTGTGAGATGCTGTTAGTTTATCTCAGGGTCCTAAAAATGTAATTTTGTTATTGCCACTGTTTTATTACTTGTGCCCAGTAATGTTTTTGACAGGCAGAATGTTTCCCAGATCTCCAAGGAGTGGTCCAGACTTCACAGTTTAAAATAGATGGGGAAAATATTCAGGGAACATTAACTTCAAGCGGGACTTTCTGCTCAGATTGACAGAATTCATTACAGAAGAGGAGTTGGAGTTTTTGTGCTCTTGCAGCTGCTCAGCTGGACTTTAAGCCTCACCTCTCCAAGCGTGGTTCAGCTCATATCCCCTTCCACCCTGATAATTATTTTCCTGGTCTTTATGTAGCAACACAAGAAACTAATTTTGGTTAGTTTCTTAAACAAAACCTTGCTAGTTCCATATTCTCTATTAAGTCTCATTCAAAATATAACCTGATTTGAGAAAGTCTTTATTTCCTCTGCTCTCACTCTGCCTTTGCCTTTTGAGGTTGGAGGCTCCCCAGAGCCCAGTGGGGTCACTTATTGCTCACTGCCCCAGCTTATATCTATAAGCACCACAGGAAATTCAGCCATGTCTACTTAGGAATCACAAGGATTTTTCACATCCCATGAGGGGTGTCCCAAGACGACACTCAAAAGCATGACAAAATCAATCACTAGAGGAGGCAACTGTCTCAGCAATGGCAAAGTGCGTATTGGAAGATACAGTATTTGGGGAGGTCTCCCAAGAAAGGAATTTGCCTACTTGTCTAATAAGGCACATCCTGCAGTTTTCCTGGAGGGCTGGCTAGGAATCTTAGTTGTTCTTTCTTTATTTAAAGGCTTTATTTAAAAAGGGAAGCAACAAGAAACCTCCCCAGGCATTTCCAGATGCAAAGATTCCCGAAGTTTGGCAGTATTTCAAAGATGTCTGAAGGTGATATATCGTCTCAAATGCTTGTGACCCACTTGCAAGTCAATCCTTTCTAAATCCTGTTAGGTATTTATCCATCAGCTGCTCATACTAGACTGCTCTAAGGTGATGCTCAGAAGAGGAATCTCACACAAGGTAATGTTAATTTGGAGGTCAGTCTAGAAAATGGTAAAGGTCCTTATTGGCCTTAAAAATCTATAAATCAATAGCAAGTGCTGGCAAAAGGTCACTGGTCACAGATAAAAGGCTGACTATGAGACCACCTAGCAGAGCTACTAACACTTTTTTATTAGAAAGATGTTAAAAGAAATCCCAGATTTGGTTGTCAGATATTGTTCAGTCACTCTTCTTCCCCTTGAAGAGTTTCATGCAGATGTTTTCTACTTGTAGGCTGCTCCTGAAAGAATACCAGCTACTCCAGAACACCATCTAGAGCTTCCTGTGAGCCCATCCCAAACATTTCCCAAACTGTTGTGCAACAAGCAGTAGAGCAGCTCTCCAGTCTGAGTGCCTGATGATTTATTAATAACTATGGTTTCCATTAAGCTGCAGAAGGGGATAGTGTGTTTCGCCCTGTGCTGAGAACCCCATTTGTTTCCGTTCCTGTCAGCAGTTTGCATAAGTGAATGATTTTATTTCATGTGAGAGAGGAGGCAAACACACAAGTTATCCCAGCAGTGGAAGATTTGTCAAATAAAGCTTTTAATAATGGTGTTATTTGACAGTTTTATAGTGCTTCAACTTTCGAGCAGTTTGAAGGTGGTAGGTTTTCAATAAAAATTAAGTCCTTATCTAGAAGAAACTCAGTCCCTGTTGTTTTAAAAAAACTAGTCTTGGCTGCATTGGAGCACCTTAATCTACTATTGAAAGTAAATCTCAATCCTTTTCTGTATTAATATATCTTGCAATCCATCATCAGTAGGTGCTCTGTGTATTTTTTTGCCCTAGTATATCAAGGTGGCCTGATAAACCACCTTCCTAACCAAACTTGTTGGGTGATCATTATGTTTCTCACAAGAATAAATTATCCAGTGTAGCTCTCTGTGGCTTACTTAAATAGTCCAGCAGTGTTCCCAGTCACTCTTACTTATTTCTTTAATTTGTTTAAGGGGTCCAGTAAGTTATTCAGGTGAAGAGAAAAGGAACAGGGAAGTTGCTGGTTTTCACAAGGTCAGAGTTAATCCTATCTGTGTTCATAAATCATTGTACATCATAGGATAACCATGTAGTGACTGAGAACATGTTAATAGAAAACCAGTTCTGCATTGAAATTCCCTTGCTTAAAGCAGGGATTTTCAAAAGAATTTAAAGGTGCCTGAAATTCTCTGCCAGTTAAATAAACATGAGTTTAAAGGGTTAGATTTTTTTATAGATCTTTTTGTTACAAAATTTGGTTGATCTTCACCATCCTGCGGAGAAGTTAGATTTTAGTACAAGCCTTTTACCAAAACAATTTCTGAGAAAGAGAGGGCTCTATAAACTTGATAAGTGTTTGATGTGGGCAATCAGAATAATAAACAATGGCATGAGTAGAAGCGACATATCTTAGATTTAAATTATGTGCCCAAGTTCACATACAGAGATGTTGTGAGAGCTAAGATTTGATGCAAAGAGATCCTGCCTCCAAATTGTCTTACCAGCTAGCCCCACACTAGTTGTATAGACACAAACTAACTCCATTAAGCACAGAGCCCTTTCTCATGCTTAGGAATTCAATTTGTATATTGCTATACTAACTGATATTTACAGGAAGAATGCTCAGCTGGTATATACCTGGCAAAATTCACTCCCATTCTTTGTCTGCATATCACATGGAACATCCTGCGTCTCAGCGATTTCAGCTAAGTTTCAGGAATCAGTAGGGTGAAGCTTTTCTACTCTATATTCTCATTAGCAGTGTTGTTAAAACCAAACATGCATATGGCGTATTTTCAAACGCAGTGCCACAGTTTTTGTTCTGGAGATCTTACAGTCTGGTCCAGTAAACAAAATGATCAGAAGATAGGAGCTGGAGGGAGGAAAGAAGGACAAAAAAAACAGCAAAAACCTTATTAGGTGATATGCTGAAGCTCTTTTTACAAGCTGGTGTCTCCCCTAAGAGGGTTTAGGGAAATTTTTATTTTCCTCTTTTCACTAGAACTTGCTGAAAAATATCTGTTAAAGCTCTTGAAAGAGATTGTTCTGTTCGAAGCTCTTGAAATCTTACAACCTGCTCTAGAAAGAGTTATTGGTTAGGTATGCCCAGTCCTACCCTGCTGCCTCCCCTTCCACTACTCAATTGGGGTGTGCCAGCGTGGCATGGGGAGCACCCATGTGGTTAAAAGCAACCTCTGTTTAATTCCAGGGGAACCCTTCTCATTGTTATCTGATGACTTTGATTAGCCAGGATGAGACTGAGTCATTCTGTGTTCAACAGCTGCTTCCTGTTGTCCAGCCGGAAGAAGAGAGGGACAGAGACTGGTTTTTATTTACTGACGGCTTGAGGCAATGCCACCAGAGAAATTAGAGGAGTCTTTCCATTGACTTTATGAAAGTTGGATAGTGTCTTGGACTTGTGCTTTATTGTTTTTTTTATTTTATACACAGCCAGCTCAGAGTCTCCCTCATATCTCTTTCTCCCACAGTGCTCAACTCCTCTCTCTCATCACAGAAAAGTCTGACAGGAACTTTCCTCTCTTATCTGTCTCTTTCTCTGTGCTCTCCTCCCCCTCCTTCTCATTCTTTACCTCCCTCTGTCTCTCTCATTCTCTCCCCTGCTGCTCTCAGATGGCTGGCTTTGCTCAAGGTCTGCAGGCTAGCACAGAGCATGCCTGGAACAATATGTTCCTATTAAATTTACCCTCTGTCATTGCTTCCTGAAAATAAATTGAATTTTACTCTCAAGTTTGTTTGTTGAAATCGCATAATAAAAACATCCCTGAATGCAATCACATTTAATCAGAAAGCTTTCCAGCATTTATAATGATAAAACACTATTTAAAAAAGGCTTGTTCTAGTGTTTTAAGGAAAAGAATAAGCATGTTTCTTATTTACAACTGAAATTAATCTCTCAAAGTCCCTCCGAAGTCTGAGTTCCCGCCATGGGTTTACTTCCACAGCTTTCACACCACTTTGGCCACTCCTAGATTACCAAGACAGACAGAAACAAAACTCAGGTATTTTCAGTCTTAGTCCTGAGCTTCAATTTGTAGCTTGTTAAAATTCAGACTGATATCAATTCCTCGTATATATTTGATCAATATTTGTATGTTCTGCATTTATGCTAATGACTGCATTATACTTAATGTAAGACTGTTGGATCAAAGGCCTCCCAAAGAGCACAGTAATGCTGTTCAGGGTCAGGCCTTTAAACTGGATACGCACAGATAACAGATTTTGGGGTGCTGAGCCACTATAGTTGTGTCAGTGGAATTAAGGAGTTTTCAGCACTCCTGAAATACTAATAGTTTGCACATTTCAGGATCAAATTTGTGACAGCTGAACAAGAAGGTGTTCACAGTTTTGGGAGATAAATATGTAGAATAGTGTGCATTGCACAGCTTAAAATTGCTGTGGTGTTAAAAAGCCACAGAAATAGTCTTCTTTGATTTGAGTACAATTTGAAACAAAACCACAGCAGTATCACCATGGTAATATATAATAGGTTATATTTCAGAAAGAAAATAAGACATGTAAAAATTGCAGATGGATCACCCTTGGAAGGTCCTGCAGGTTTGGGCCACTTGTTGGCAATTCCAACATCTCAAAAAGTAGAACACTGCCGCAAGAATATGCAAAACTCCAGAGCCATGCTGTGCCTCTCTCTTATGTACCCTGCACTTGTTTTATATGCTGAAGACATCTTGACATCAATAGGGTGTTTTCAGAGCAGAGTATGTTTGAAGTCTGTAATAGAAATCCATTGTAGAGAGAAGAGGAAGATGTGAATGTTGGCAACAGTTTGACAGATCTTTTTCCGGTAGCACTTCGGAAGATCCAGGGCTCATCTTTTTTATTACAAATGGTGGTGTACATCAAAGCAGACTGATGAGTCTCTGGCCAATTATGATTTTTCAGTAGTTTGCCTGGAATTTGTATTTGTTCCCTTATTAGATATAGCTGGCACCGCAATACAAAGGTATCATACACCAGGGATGCAGTGTACTGTACAGACAGGCACAAAAAAAGAGACAGATCTGTCCTGGCAAGCTTACAGTGTAAAGACTGTAGCAGACAAAGGGTTAAGGATGAGAATTTACCAGATCATCCTGAATTTACTGGTACAGCTTTGATAGTTAGATACAGAGTATTTTACTTGCAAGTAGTCAAGAAGGAGAAGGAGAAATGAAACTTGCTGCTATTTGCAGGCTACCTTATTAAGCTGACAAAGCAACTGTAGTGGGTTACCCTGACAAAGGTGAGTGTTGAGGGATGGATCTAAAGAAGCATGAAGCCATAGCAGCTGTTGACACTTTGTCCGAGAAGCAAAGTGAGAGATCATGGAGGAGCAGAGAGATGAAACTTACTGCAGAGCAAGCAGGAAGCGGCAGTAGAGGAAAGGCAAGCATTGACATCTAGAAACGTTCAGCAAGTGCCTACTGGCCAATTCAACTGCCAAATTTTCCTCATTAAAATGGAAAGGCTTGGCAGCAACTGATTACTGCTCCAGAAATATCTGGATAGCTTCTTTTCTCAGCTACTGGAATAAATTTCCTTAATAAAAGTCCCAAACAACAAAACTTGCAGTGTTTAGGCAGCTGATTTCCATTGGAGAGTTTATATAGTTTGTCCCTATTTTAAGGGGAGATAGTAGCTAACCTAGGGTTATCTACTTGTACAAAGCTCAGTTATAAATAGGAATGAAGGCAGCAGTGTAGGCCCAGTCACTGCTATGTAGTTTGAGAATAAGCTGAACAAACCTTTGCTTGGAGAAATCAAAGGATGTAATCATAAGCTGCTGTTGCAGGGGACAGGCTAATGATGTGCCAGTGATTTTTATTGCCTTGGGTTATAAGACCTTGAGGGACCTTATGGTCTTCCCTTGGACCTGAAATATTTCCACAGTTCAGTGCTACCCAGTAGATATAGAATGGCAAAAGATTACTTCTCCATCACCTTATAGATAAATCTTGAGACCTTGGCAACCTTTGGGAGAAAATATAATTGTCTTCCTAATTAAAATTGATTTTTTTCAGTGAATGTGCCCTTCTATTGCTATCCCAGCTGTATAACTGACTGTATCTGCCTTATTACAACAGATATTTATGGTCACCAATTGACAGCATACTCAGCAGAGTGTGCAGTGTGTATGATACCAGCTTTGGCAACAGATCACAGACTAGTTAATCCCTTTGGAATATACATATCGCCCTAACTAGCACTAAGAATGACTGTGTGATGTGGTTTTCTGTGTTTATTGGACTGTACCTGTGGGTGTTTCCAGTGACGTGTTAAGTAAAACTATTGACCAAGGGACTCAGTTCCTCAATCGTATTGTCAAAAAGAGTCAGGTACCTCCCTCCTTCAAATGTCTTCCAAAGTCCTGGGATTAGTAGTTTGAGTATGGATACCAGTCTTGAATATAAACGTTTGCAGAACTGTGATGTTAGTATTCTTCATGGTTTTCATTGCTTTATTAGCTCTCCCAGGGTATGACTTTGTCATCACAACAGTCTGCTTTATGCTGATGCTTCTGAAGGGGGTCGTAGAGGTGCAAGTAACGTTGTGTTTTGACCTTCAGTGTCTTCTATACTGTAGAAGAGGTAATAGATGTATCTATATTGTACATCTTACTGTAACGGATAATAAGAGAAGCTCTTGCATATGTTTTTGGGGCTGGCACTTTTTTAGGAGGAAACTGGGAAAATAAAAAAAAAAGGGAAATGTTTGCATCTGTGAACTAAAGAGAAATCCTTTGGATACACTGAAGTATAATAAACATGATAGTTCAAAAGGCATTTCAGAGTGATACCTTAAAATACACTGCAAGTTTAAAGGTAATGGAAAATGTAGCATGAGAGGAAAAAAAGCCAGAAGGAAATGCTTGCAAAAGTTTTATTGAGTAGAACTAAAGAAGTCAAGCAACCCAAAGGGGAGTTTTGCTGTCGCTGGACTTTTTTCCCTACTCTTCATGTGTAGTACATCCTTTGACAGGTTGCAGATTGTAACAACCTCCAGACATGAGTCATCAGCAAGGACGGACCCTCTCGTCCTCAACACTAGAAATAAAGATCTCACTCACTGAGCCTAAGGAGCAATTCTCTATCTAGTAACTTAGTCTCAGCCAGCAGAGCAATACAGAGGGAACACTCTGAACCACTGATTTATTCAACCTGGAGGCCTTGAACTTGACATGACTAACCCGAGTGTAGTAAATGGGTTCAAATAAATGCTGGCATTACAGAAGGCACCATGTTTTATGACATATGGGATATGGGTCCAGGGGCTCTGAGGGCTGGTACCTTGGGCTATGTCCTGAAAATGAAGAGCTCCATCACCAGCATTCATATTGTTGAAAACTGAGCACAAGAGAGGATACTGTGGATTACATGCTAGTAGAAAGAATATTTTTCCTTATCCTTTATTGTCTGAATGTTCCTTTTTTTAGCATGACAGTAATTATTTAACCACTCTTTCAGGAAGTAGATTTGAAATCTTTTCAACTTGTGGTGAAAGCTATATCAATACTCTCAGATGTAGGGCAGTGGAGGTGAGGGAGAAGCAACTCACTAGCTTGGCTTAAACCTAACTGAACATATTAGTCATGAAATATTTAAACCATCAATATCACACATTGATGTGCAAAATGTTTAATTATGTATCATTTCAGTTATTATTCATGTTAGATCTTAGACCTTAAGATGTACATACATTTAAAAAATAGCTCAGGAGATGTATCGGGAGTGTAGAGCAGCATGAAAAATCTGAAGGCTGGCTGTACGCTTTCGTCTTGAAAGTGTGTGTCAGAGGTTTTTTTGTTTGGTTGGTTTTTCATTTTTTTGTTGTTGTTTGTTGTTTTGGGTTTTTTTTCCCCCCATCCCTAAATTACCAAATCCTTTTCTAGGGCTCAATGCAAACAATGTTTTTGGCTTTAGTAAATACCTCTAGTAAAACAAGACCATTTCAAAGGAAAAGCTTCAAAGTTTTAAGCTCAATGCCTTTTCTATCCTATTTAGATCCATATGCTGTTTCCGTCACTCTATCTTAAGTGTGTGTAACTAAGTGTCTTCCAGTATTGCATTAAGCAGCACGACTACCATCTGTCACAAATAGTTTGTTCTCTCTTCCCAACAGCAAAATTGTATGTACAATGTCATGCTTCACATGTACATAACTGCTAAGTATTTGCTAGAGAAGGCAGAAGTGAAGTGGATTGTTTAGCACTTGTACTAGAAAATGGTGAGGGCTGTGTTTGGTGGCCCTTTGCTTAAAGCCCACTAACTCTAAGTAGGGCAATGGGATCTTTGCCTTCCAAGGGCACCTGATCACACCCACAGTGCTGACTACTGGGGAAATTTCCTTGCTGTCTATAGGACTGCTCATGTGAATAATAATTATAATGAGGGAACAGGCTATTTGGGTACTTGGCCTGAATTCTCACGGTGCTATATTTTTATCACAATAATTTCAGAAATGCTGCTGTGAAAAGCACTCTACCTGTTTGTTTCTGTAGCTACCTGTGGAGCAGCTGCATGCCACTAAAAATTTGCATTGCCAGTCCTTATGCTGGCAGTTCATAAGCCAAATGAAGGGGACAGATGAGCAGCAATGGAGAGGAGAGTATTGAAATTTTTCTTGAGTAGTTTTTTAAAATATTAGAATAAAGAAATATGTCAGACATGTTTACTCTTTATCACCTGTACAGTAATAAATAGTAAAAGGTGTAAAATAACAGACTTCCAGACTGCTGGGCTTGAGATTAAAATTTGTTTACAGGGGCAGAATCTGGTCCTGTTGTATTAGCAGCTTTGTTCAGTCATTCATATGCAACAGTACTGTCGCACAGTGACTACAGAAACAAACACTAATGAAGGTATCTTTTGTTTTCGTAGAGATTAACACATTGCTTTCTTCTCATCTTTAGAAGGCTTTCAGAAAGACTGGATTGCTGAGGTCTATATCCAGTTTCATCTTTCAATTAGCGATTTGCTTTTTCTTACAATCCAAGTGCCAGTGGAATTAACCTAAGCTAATTATCACTGATGGACTGATCTTTCAGTGAAGCCTAGAAAGCAAGGCTGTCATATTTCATCTGAAATTTGCATAAACGTTTGCTTTGTGATTAGATTTCTCAGTTTTGGAAGTCTGTTTTAAGGCTTAAACAGGCTCAACTTCTCAGAAGTTGCATAGGTTTCAGCTGCAGCAACGGCATCTGTGTAAAATAGGCTTTAGGCTTATTTAGTCGGAGACCTAAACTGTGAGTTATAGATGCTTGTTGGACATGGTTTGAAACTTTGAGTCTGAGTTGATGACTATTAGTCTGGTATTGCTATTTTTTTCCCTTGAGATGGCTTTCAGTGGCTGTCCAATGCAACTGCTGCTAGCGCAGGTTCTATGCCTTCAGCAGTGTACCAAACTGCAGTGCCTGCATGTTTTACTGCCCCCTGTGTAGGCGCATTATCTGCCACAGGAGTAAAAATGCATTATTATGGACTGTTCACGTCACTGCACAGCCCTGACTCCTCCTGCCTCTGTCTCCTGAGCTGTCTCCAGATCTCTTCAGCTTCTGCAGAGACTTCAGGTGAAAATACAGACTCTTAGTGGGACAAATTAGCCTAACTTCAGCTCTTGGTTTTCTTTAAAATCTCCTTGTTTGTTATGTACCTCATTGGAGCAAAGTAAATCCTTCCTTCTCGGTGACACGGTGTTCAGGTAACAACAGAAGTGAAACAATTCGTATAAATGATGTGCCCACAGGCTGCCTGCAATGCAGTTCACAAAATATTATTTGTAGACTGTATTTGTAAATACAATCTGCGTTCTCTTGCACGTAAGTCCTTACTTGCACATCCCACCACTTTGAAGCATTTGACAGATTTAACCACATTAAATGCAGTGTTTTAGGGAAATTTACATCTTGCCTCTATAAAGTACACCATTTCCCAGTAAAATGACACTTTCTTATCTGCCCAGGCAAGATCTGCAGCTTCTAAAATCTATTCAGAATGGCTGCACTGCATACCAGTTGCCAACTTGTAAAGCCTTTCTGAACATTGTTGTGGCTCCAAAGGATTATTTATTGAACAGTTGAGCTTGTGAAACCTTCCCAAAAGCTGCAATGCAAAGCTGTCACAAGCATGATTCTATTGAAATTTTTTTACAGAAATGTGATCCTCCAGGAACAAACAGGGCATTCAGGTCCCACCAGCCTTGTAAAAGCACTTTCCTTCCCCATGAGTAAGACGACTAACAGAAACATGCTACACAGAAACAACGTGGTTTTCCATTGCTTTGCAGAAAGTTTTCTTATCCACTGTGGTGATGGGCAAGTATAAAACATTTTTGTGATGAGGGGAGTTATGTTTATTTGTGCCCTGTCTACTTGATGGTATATAATGCACTAAGGAGAAGGCACTGGAGAAAATGGCCTAAGAGTTTAACTTCTGAATTCATGTGTGTATGGTACATGCTGGACATGCTCAACAAGCAGTGAAAGCAGTACATGTTGGTAATAGCTATATAGGTGTTTTAACACTTTTCTGTTTGATTTCAGCTGTGTTAATGACAGCTGGAGATTCCTTATTCTCAAATATTAGCTGCTTAGGACTGTTCTTTCTTTTAAGGAGATACTGTTTACTGTAGTAGACAACACAGGTCATTTTAAACTGAAGCCATTTTTGTACTAAATTTTGTCCTTTTTTTGTCTTGGCAGTCGTATTTTAAGAAAAAGTAGCACTCCATTCCAAAGAGAGGTGAAATAATACCATGCGAGGTATGGGGTCCACAAGTAGTTTTTAATGCTCTTAATTGGAACTGTTCTGGTTTGCTTCACTTGGACCAAGATTTGACCTAACAAAAGAGCTCTGAGATAGTCTGGGCAATTGTAGATTTGGACTAAGCCTGAGATCAGGTTAGTTTATACACACAGCTTCAGTTGGAATGTGGGGTACCAAAAGTATTATAAACTGCCAGCCAAGGGCATTTGGTGTATCTTGTTTGCTTTTGTGTGCCAACAAATGTTGTGTTAGAGATCTAAAAATACAAGATGCTGATGTACAAAACAAGAACACAGAAGGTGGAACATAGCAGGTGACTGCCTGTTGCAATTTTTACACAGGAAGGGTGGGGAAGGACCAGTATAGACACAACTGTGGGTTTATCAGATATATGGCACTGTAAAATCCCAACAGTACACAGACCTGTAAAGCTCTATATAGCAAGTCGTTCTCTCGGCAGCAACCCAGTGGCATGTCCCACTCAGTGGTGTTAATTGTAACACGTAGGGCAGTAAGTCTATGCAGCAGCACCCTACAGTCAGTCAAAGCGGAGCATGAGATGTCCCTAGGTCTGTCAGTTTGGCCATAGATACAGGGAGGAGGACCTTTTCACCCGTAATACAAAGTCTTAGTTGTACTTGGAGAGATTCCACCCATGGGGATGGTGGGGGGAAAAAAGAGGAAGCTTGTCAATATGTTTAAGCTTGCTAGGCTAAGAAAAAAATGTATTCTTAAGCATAATCTACCTTTCGCAATTGTAAAACAGGTTCCTTTAGCAGGAAAAATCTAGAACTTAATATGCAATTCTTAAGGGGGGGGGGAAATAAATAAAACGAATGTTTATTCCCAGCACCCTGCAACAATCAAACTGACTTGTGTACCTATGCATGCATTTTAAGTGGGCAGTTTCAGTGCTGGTATGGTGTAGTGAGGGCACAAAATTCAGCTGAGATGCAGCAGACCATCTGCCAGAAGGAAAACCAGGGGGGTGAGTGGCAAAAAGCCTCTAAGTTCGTGGGAGGAGTGGGAGCGTTGATGGTTTGCTGGAGTTCAGAGCTCTGGCAAACAGCATACGCTGCAGTAGCTCTTGCCAAAAGGAGGAAAGAAGGCAACAGAAGGGCAGCGAGTTGGACGGCTTGGAGAGTGACATTCTTTTGTGTCAGAAGTGGTCAGTATTTTACCAGCTGAGTTCCATAAATTGGCCCTGGGCTGTCAAGGCTAGTGCCAGCTGTTAACTTTGTAGCAGCCATAATCTCAGCAGGGACAAATAGGGAAAGATGTATTGACAAATGGCACTGAGCATAATAAACTGCTCATCTTTATGAATGCTGGGATCCAAATGATCAAAACAGATGTACAGTTTCCAGATCTTAGCTGCACTGTCAGAATATTCCTGGTTTCCTCTTGCATAGTCATCCATAATGAAAAGAAAACAAGCAGATTTGCCTTTCTCTTGGGTCTTTCTTTATTGCTCACTCAACATTAATTACAGAATATTGTTGGAATAGCAGACTGGCAGACACCAGCACCCTGAACAGAGTATGTTGCTTACTTCTGTCACTTCTGCATGTAGCATATAGCTAAAATTATGCTCAGTACAAGCACAGCATTGACATGGGCATGTGGGAAAGCATCATTTTTGCCTACCTCTTTGTAAATTTAAGTTATCCCACAAAAATGTGTCATGTTTTAAGGCACGGGAAAGACAAATGAGTGAAGGCTGCCATTTTCCCATTGAAGCCATAAAAAAGGAGGTAGGGAGCCAAAGTGAAAAAATGTTTAATTCAGATCAGTTAACACAATGATTTCTTATATTTTCATGTCAAGGGAATTGTAGAGGGCGAAAAAAATATTTGCCTTTAAAAATATTTGGACACAAAAATTCTCTCCTGATTTATATGTGATCTGCAGGTTCATCAAAATGACTTTTATACTTAGTGTTGCCTGAAGTGTTTGGGGTCATTAGGGACTTTTCAGCTTATCAGATAAATCCTATGTATCCTGCCTTGCTGTTTGACTATAGCATTTTTTAAAAGACTTGTCAAGTCAATGGGTTACCACATCCCTAAGGCAGTGCATTTAATAGTTATAAAGTGCTGTCCTTTTCTAAGTGAAATACCGAGTGCCGAGAAGAGTATACAATTCTTAAGCCATAAGCGAAAAGATGAGTTCTAATATATTTCCCATGTACAATAGGCATAAGAAATTCAGAATACTGCCCGTTTTCACTCTGCCCAGAATGATAAGCATATTGCTTATTAAATATTAATATTATCAAAGCTGATGCATTAAGTTACAAGCAGAAGTGACTCAAAAATCAGAACATCTTGAATCTTAGACTTCCCAGTTAATTGAAACTTACCCTCATACAAACGGTATGACTAGCACAATTTCCTGGTGGACTTCAAGTCGTGTTCCAAGGGAATTCAGCCTCTCTGTTTGGCTCTAGGCTCCCAGAAAAGACTCAGATTATTGACAAGGACTTAGTGCATCCTGTGCTGCCTAGGGCCATCCTCAGCAATCCACAAAGCTGGCTGCCGTGGAACTAGGCATTTTTAAAGCCTTAATACCTGTGGACAGAAGCTTGCACGATTCTTACCAACTTCCCTTCTGCTAACCATTAGATAGCAATGATGAATCTGAATACCTCCAGATTCTTGTTTTTAGGTGACTAATATTTAGTAACTGGCCTCAGTGAAGCTGACAAGATCTGTGCATCTCTGAGAACCAAGATCTGCAACAACAGCATCCTATGGCCTGCCAGGTGAATGGCAAGATTGTTGGCAGGCACCTTGCAAGTCAGAAGCTCCACAGCCTCTGAGATGAAGTGTTTGTGTGGAATTGAAATCCTCTGATTTTCAAGGGGCTTCTGTTGGTTTTTTCCCCATAAATCGATGAGAGAAAATACTCTGACCTGCACAAATATTTCCTTTCCTCCACTTTGTTTTGCTTTCCATACAGAAGCTTTACACACTGGGAAAATTATTTTAAAGCACCCTTCTCCCCCTCCAGTATCCCAGAACCAGGACCAAACTAGCAGAGAATCAGCACTCATGTTCACAAAGGGGATCTTGTTCTTTAACTTCCCTGTGCCTTGTATCTTCTGGTTGGCAACGTGAAAGACACTGTAATACTTGAAATAATTTAAAATCTGTTAAATTAGAAATAGCAATTATACTGATCTTTTCTGGGTATCTGCTGGCTCAGACTAAGAAGTAAAATCATTAAAACTCTCTCCTGCAGCCTGTCGAGAGAAATAATATTTAGCGGGTGTTGAATTTCATATGATTCAGCTCAGTCTTGAAAATTGGCAAACCTTTTATGCTCAATTAGATTTAAAATCTGCTTTCAATACCTCATTCTTCATAGACCTGAGTTTTAATGGAACTCGGAAACAAAGCAAACACTAACCTCCTCAAGTTGGGATAGCTGCTGTCCTTCTTAATGTAGCAAAAGTCTCAGACAAAACCACTGTCTTTGTGGCTTCAACTGAGCAGTTCAGAAGATTAATCTTTTGGCCCAAAATACCACAAATAACATTACAGAAGAGTAACTTAACTATCGTATTGTTCAAGTCAAGCGTGCATGAAGTTACATGGAAATGCCATCAGACTTTAATGCATTCTCTTAGTAGGTACCGAAGTAAGATAAAGTTAACCATAGCACAGATTATGTTAAGGCAGTGCACAGAATGAATATTACTTGTATTTTTGATACCCTGCCAAGTCAGGATATCCTGCTGTGAGGTACCATGAGGTTTTGTCTGTACATGGCTTGTTTTTCTCTGCTTTCCTTTACATTTATACTAAAGGTAAATTTCAGAACTGTGGCTTCCTCTGCTGCATTATACTCTGTCTTAACATTTCACTTTTTGTGCATTTGACATTACTGCCAGGCACCAACTCAACTGGAGCACCTAGTTTACTTTTTAAGACTTCATGATAAAAACTTCAGTTAGTGTCTTTTTTTTTTTTTTGGCTTTGGGACATGATACTCCCTTTTAATGTTCTACCACCTTTATTTAAGTTTGCCCAAATCAAAGTCATTTGGCTGTCAATAACTTTTAGCTCCTCTAACAAGAAAAATGTAGACAGAAAGGATTTGAAGAGGGTTTGGGTAGGTTATGAGATTTGACAGTGTGGAAATTGAGTTTGTGAAAATTGTTCTAACTTTTTAATGCTACTTGATCTGCTCCAGAGGTTATAAATAACACATGGGATCCTGTAGAGATTATAAACCTGGCACATCTAGATTTTACTCAAGACCAAAAGTAGAAATGACTTATCTCCTAGATAAAGCTGTGCTCACAAGGTATCCAGGTCAATTTTAGAAACCTAAGAAATTCAATTTAGTACAGCTACACTTTTAAAATGTATCTTCAACTTAAAACATTTAAAGGATATTTATGCTAACAGTATAATCTTTATCTGGTTCATTCTACCATCAACTAGAAACAAGTCTTATCTTGGAAATTCACAGTCTAAATAGACAAGAGACAGAAAACAGGAGAATATGAACATTATTATCCCTGTCTTGCAGGTAGGGATGTAATAGACTGCTTTCTCTGCCCCTTCACATGAACTGAAGGACTGAATCCTTATTTTTCAAGGCTAAGTCACCTGTCTTGACAACAATCCTATTTTGTTTTGTTTATGCTATCACCAAAATTCTCAGTATTTTTCTAAGAATAAATGATGATACAGGAGCGTTTTTATTTTTAATCAGCCAAATAATAAGCCACATAGAAAGAAACCGAGAAATATTCAGGATTAATCCCAGTCTGTTTTCATTGACAGTAATGAGTGTCTGCTACTGATTTTACAGAAGCAGAATTTGGTCAATAAGTGATCTCTTGCAAGTTACCACTCCTAAAACCCAGTAATGTTTAATTTGTGGACAAATTTACTCCAAGTTTTTTAGGATATTCACATGTATTCTAAGCATCTGGCTTTCCCCTTATTGTGGTGGTTGGTGTTCGGAAGATCACGTGAGAGATGTAGGGGTTGGCGTTCGGAAGATCACGTGATGTGACGGAAAGGCAGACAGCAAAACCCCTCCCTTTGAGCGGAGCTTGGCTAAGTATATAAGCTTGTGATGCAGTTTATTAAACGGACATTTTGTATCCACCATATTGGTGTCTGTGCTCTTTGTCCCCGAGGCGTGTCTGTCGCCTTGTAGGCCTCCAGTGGGATATGCCCACTTCCTGTTGCTGATTGCGGTTGTGGTGTTGCAGCTTGTCGTAGTGAGTAACTGCAACACCTTATATTTCATTCTTGTGTAATGAAACCTGTTCACAAGCATTCACTTGGCTGTTTCAGAATTCTACTTACCTGAATTTAATATCTGAAATTACACAGGAATGTGAATCATTATATAGTTATTGCAGTGCCTTTCTGCATGTACAGAATAGTCTTCGTCCGTTTTGATATTTTGTTTAGCCTTATTGAGAACTCTGCATTTCCTTAGTGTATGTTCTATATAATTGTAAAGTTTCTGCTGCTATTGAGTTATGAGTTATTATATGGCATTTAGTTATTAAGGTAATATTGTTGCTGCTGGAAAAGTGAGAAAATATAAGGGAGAGGAGAACCCAAGATTAAGTCAGAGGTGCTATTTTCTTCCTATCTGTGGTCAACTAAAACCTTTTTCAAGAGGGCACACAGTCATTGCATACAAAGAAAAATGACGCTGGAAAAATACGACTGAATTTGAACTTCCATCCTTTTGGATCCTATGGATGCATCCTTTTTCCTAAATCAGGTACTCTGGGAAATTCAGAGGCCAGACTTGAGCTTCGGGGCCACTGCTTTTCCAGTGGTCCACAGCCTCTAGCTGCACTGTGCACTGAAACCTGTTTTCTATGGAATTCTGCTTTGGGGCTGAATTGTGGTTTGGGGTGAGCTCTGCCTGAAGCTGCATATGCAGATTTTTCTGGAGTCTAATGAAGTGTGGACATACTCTGCAGCTGTTCTCCCTGCCGGGCCTCCATTCTCTATTCAGATTTCTGCAGCCATGGAACATTAAGATCTCTATCTCTATCTATCTCTATCTCTATCTCTATCTCTATCTCTATCTCTATCTCTATCTCTATCTCTATCTCTATCTCTATCTCTATCTCTATCTCTATCTCTGTCTCTATCTCTATCTCTATCTCTATCTCTTTGATTAAAATCAGGCAATGTGTCCAAAATTCTTAAAGACAGAAGCATAAAGACTATACGAATGTATATGTCTCTCCTTTGGGAAACAAAGCAATAACATCCTTCACGACATGTCAGGTAGTGAGAAGTTAAGCCTATGTTGCTGGGGTGATAAAAACTCCATAGTCAACACTTGCAGTAGCTTATGGTACAGACTGTGTAAAGCAGATGAAATCCTCACCTCTTCAGCTCCTTTAATTCAAGAGCTGGGAGTCCTCCCCCTCATCTATGGCACTGGGAATCGAGCATACAAAATTGCGAGGGTGTACACCGTATATCCCAGCATTACCACTGACTTTTTTTAATCTTCATAGTGATCAGCTGCATTATTACTGCTCATCAATTTCAGCTGTTTCATTTTTTGTAGGTTTTTTTTCTTAAGTGACAGTTTAATATACTGCAACTTAAGACAGTAATCCTAAAATCTAGCAGGGCAGCTAAGAGTGCGGATTTGCCTGAAGAAATGCAGTCATTACAGAAATCACATTTTGGGTACGAGGGTGACATGCCTTTATCCTGTCCTTGTGTGCTGCCACAGTAATAAGAAGCTACCCTGGGAGGAGGGCCAGGAAATATAGGCTTTGGGGTACGATCTAAAGATGTGAAAGAGGAGGAGGAAAAGCTGCACACTAAGCAAGCACAGATGGTATGGCACTGTGGGACAGCAGGGCTTGTTGGAGGCAGTGTTAAGTAGACAGTTTGGGAACTGGCTGTGAGTTTTAGCAGCTGATTCAATCAAACCACCTGTGCGTAGCCTGGTTCCACCTTATTTTGCCTACTGCAAATTAAGTAGAGTGGTTACTCTGGAAGCTTGTAGCTGAAGTATCTGCGCATAGCTACTAATACCGCATAAGTGCATGTACAAGCATGTATACGTGCATATATGTATGAAAAGTATATGATTAAGTGTATGTTTTAGCAACATAAATAAGGAACTTGATTTGTCTCCTTTTTCACTCCACCTTCTGATCTGATCCCAAGATTCTATTTTTAAATATAGCGACATAAAAACATCCAAGACAAAGAGATTAGAAAACTTCTACATCATTATTATATTGATTTTGGTTTTGGAATATTAATTAGAGACTAGTAATCTAGGTTTGTGAGTGGCATGATCATAAAACTGTAAAATGTCTTAGAAAAGATCATTGCATTTTGTTACCTCTGAATGCATTGCTGCATTTCAGAAGCATGAAGAAACTAATGGTCTGTATAAACTGAGCTCTTCTCTAGTAATGTGGATAAAAATTTGGCTTCTTCCCTCTTTGTAAGCTCCCAGGTGGATTTTATTTCGTATAGAGGGGTGCAGAGGATTAAAGGTTTATTTCTATGAAGCTACAATTGGCTTTTTGAGCACTTAGTATGCTCTAGAGACATTAATATCTAAACCATTCAGGGATAATTGCATTAGTTGTCTTTTCTCCCAACTAAATTATTTGAGTACATTAACAGTCAATTTTGTGTTGACAGGGCATGAATTTCTACTGATGGGAATAGAAAGCTTTGTATTATCTCAAGCAAAACATCAGTCGAAACTTTCAATTCTAAGAGTATATCATTGGATCAGGGTCTTTGTAAATGATATATTGCAGATGAGAGAGAGAGATCTCATTTTAGCAGTAATGGGAAGCAGTGGATTTAGCAACAGATAAACCATGTTTCTAGCTGGAAATGTTGCTTTTAACCAAATAAAGCTTCATATCACAAGCCACTCCTTCAAATTAGTTTGTTAATTTTTAATGCATGTAGCAATTACTGATGTGACAGATAGCAGATCTGATCTTGCTCCCATCAAACTCTGTGGGAGTTCAGGCATTGATTTCACATGGGGAGACAGCAGGTACAAATGCAGTTAAGTTAACAAGGCATGATGTATGTCATCTATGTATGTTTTCATCTATGTGTGTGAACGCCAGTGATATGCACCTTGTGGCTTTTGACGTTAGAAGGTCCTTTTGAACCAGTGTAAAAAGCAGTTTAGGGGTGGGTGAATATGTTTGACATAGTAATTCCTTGTTTCTGATCCAACTGCACGTGAAAATTTTGGCAAATTTGCTTTTTGTTGAATACAAGCAGCAGGCAGAGTACAGCCCAAATTAGAAGTGGACCACATCTTCATGCTGCCTACATTCTTGTTCAGTCCTGTGTGTTTCAATCATCCATCTCTTTGACAAGATTATTTCTCCTTCCTAGAATAATACTCTAACTCATTCTTTCACAGTTGCCCCTTCTTGATGTCTTCCTTTTGCTGCATCTTCAGATGCAAGTAGCAGCTCTCTACCCTGTAATCTGCGTCCACTTTTTTGGAATACAGACAGTGCCTCCTTTCTTTTTTACTACAGTTACTCATAATGGTCACCGCTTTCGCTCTCTGATGTCCATAAGACCAGCCCTTTCCTGACCTTGCATGTTTATCACCCCAAAATGTAATTCAAATAACGCAATTTACCTGCCAACAAAGTGAACTGGTTTGAGAGCTGTTATTTATTATGCAGAGCAGCTGCTTCTCAAATCTGAAAGCAATAAAAATGTATGAGGAGCCCAGAAGTTTTGCTCTTCCCTCCCCTCATGCATCCAAAACAGAAATGTAGAAAATAATGTAGTATTAACTTTGTTTCTGTTTTGTCAAAGAAAAGGGAGAAAGACGACAAGGCAGAAACCACACCTGACCCTTAGACTAGAATTCAATACAGAAAGGTATATACTCAGTGTTCACATAACTCTGAGGAGAGACTGACTGCTATGAGCCTGTTGAGACTATTTAAATTCATCTAGCACTAATCTTTTACCTGTTATTTGAATACTACTGTGCATGTAAAATAAAAGTCAAAATAGTCACTCTCTCTTTTGTTAAGAGGTCTTTGCTAAGGTGAGATAAGAGGCAAAAATTAGGGAATATCACAACAGTAGTTGACGTTCTTTGTCTGAAGCAACAATTTTGTGCAATAAGAATGAAAAATAATTGTATAATTAAAACTGTATCTTCTTGCACTAGGAAACAGAATCAATGTTGTATATAATTTGGCAAATTCCTGTTTGGAAGCATTAAGGATGATTCATCCCCAGCGGAGCTAATTGTTTGTACTCCCTCTGCAGTCAACGAAGGCAAGACACTGCCACCTCCATCCTGTTCTAAAAGGCTTTTCTAAAGCACAGAGCATTTGCAAAGCTGGTAATATGGCCACTTCCCAACTCCTGAATTTTTATTGCATTGCAAAACTCTGCTGCAAATCTTGGTGGGTGTGATTAACAAATTGTGAAATGTTTGTTCTCTTAATAGCTTTAATATTTTTATAAACTGGGATTATATTGTTTGCAATGCCTTATAGTGGATGGGTAGTGTAAATGGAGTTTAATTTTGATTGCTCAGTTTTCAGTTGAATGTAGATATAACTAGCAGCTCACTGATGAGCAACGGATTGTCAGCTTCTGCTTTTACACAGGGGAGTAATATAACTTTTCACACTAAAGTAAAATTTGTCATCCAAGGTTCTAGAGAGACTGACATTGTTTCATATTGTGGACTTTACCAAGTGAGCTTCTGAGGACTGCTAGGCAAACTGTTACCACACCGTATGTACAAGTTCTGCAGGTGTGGATATATGACTGAATGCAGCATATTGGTTCTGAACAGTTTAAAAGTAAGAAGCTGTTATAAACCCTAGATCTAAATTCAGATCTGGATGTGAATTTTTGATGGGTACATGGAACTGAGATTTTGTTGTGGACCCCCTCCCACACTTGTAAATTAATGATAGATGTTAGAGAATTGTTCCTCTTTAAGGACTAAAACCCTGGGTATATGCTTTTATAATAAAAGGTAGGGCCATGTTGTGGCAGCTCTTTTTAGGCATTAGTCACCATTGAATTCACTGTGAAATTCTGCATAAAACATGATAGCATGCTGTGGCATACAGCAATTGCTGTGATGGGATAGAAGAGTATGGAGAAAACATATTAGAAATGCAGTGGGTAAATGAAGTTGACATGCCACATGGGATATTTTGAACTACATTTTACATTTCAGAGTAGAAAAATCAATGTAAAGGGAAAAGAACTTTTACAAAATGAGTATCAGGAGCTGATCACTCTTGGAACTTCTTTTTGGTCTCTAACTCCAGCATATAGTGAGAGAAGCTTTTTCTGTCTGTAATGTATTCTGCTGCTTTCTTTATAGTGAAAGAACAGCTGTTGAGCAAAAATTCTGCCTTTGGCAATATCTGTTAATTGATGTGTTTCCTCAAAAAAAACCAACCCACAACAAAACTTTTAAAAAAGGGGAAGGGAAGCATTGCAAGGTGTTTAATTTCTAAATATATTAGGTGGCCCCAACCTGTTAAAAGTCTTTAAGAAAATAATTTTATTGCCATCATTTGTCAGAGGCATGATTCAGTTAGTGTTGGCTTTACAAGTGGGACTAAATGAATCATAGCAGACACTTGGGTTCTGCTGATGTCTGAGATGGGGGTGTCGGTGGCAGGAGTCTGCTCCCTGGGAGGGAGCTGCAGTTCTTCAGCCCCTTCCTTTCTCAGAGGAACCTGTGCCAGCTGGTAGCACCTGTGAATGGACAGAGATGCTTTTGGCGGGCAAAGCCACAGGAAAGGAAACCAGTGTTAACTGGGCATCTGATTTTTCCAGTTGTCCACATCCGTGCTAGTAAAAGCTGTTTACTGTGCAGGGGAATTCAACATGCTGGAAATGGATGCTTGCATTAGGTCATCTTATTTGTCCTCCAGCCAGTTCAAAATTGTCCTCTATAGTCTGTTTTCCAGTGATTTGCTTTATCCAATTTTAACTGACCCAAATAACCAGGCTTTTGGTTTCCTCTATTTTTCAATCCAGTTGTGCTGAATCTTAGCAGCTGTTTCCTGTGCCTGATCTGAATTTGACTTTTCTTAATTTTGTGGTATAAATGGTGAAGGAGGCGGGGGGGGGCAGATAGAAACAATACAATATAGTTTGTGGGCTTTTCCATCTTTCTGACTTTTGCCTAGAAATTAAGAATAGCTTTATTTATTGTCACCTTGTCACAGTGCTAATTTTGCATCCACTAAGACACTTGGGAAACCAGGTGAAATAATCTGATTTGGTTTACATTCTGTCTGGAGCAAGACAGCAGGCAAGGTCTTGAATGCAGCAGCAGTCAAGCTCTTGCAGTACCTAATCAGGAAAAGGAAGAACCAGAAAAACTGTTCTTTTGAAATTCTCATCATAATTTTGCTGATAAAAGTTGTTCAGATAAACTCCAGATAACCATCGAAGCTTATAAGTGCCCATCTGCACCATCTCCAGGTGGTTTTGAGGTTGTCATTGCTAATGAAAAGATGTGATTGAAAGCAAAAGAAGATATGAAATGCCCTCTTCTCTAAACCAGTAGCTATCACTCACTGTAACAAAATATTGCAGATAACACTGCTGGCCACTTTTCTCTACCCTTTGCTTCAGTACCAAGAATATAGAGTGAGCTATCTTACTGATTCTACTGTTAAACATGAAAGTAATTCGTTTTGTCATTATTTATCAATAATTATTCATTTAAGTCTTGGCGAAAGAGTATAACAAAATTCCAAGTTGATGGAAGAAGTTCAAAGCTTTACAACGTGCCATGAAATCTCATGCAGAAATTATGTCCTGTGAAATGTTTGGCCATAGAAAGTTCAAGTGTCACCCAGCTGTAATTATAGCCTTGGTTTCTGAGAGGTTCATAATTCAGCAGCAGATATGATGCCAGCATGAACTGAGCACGCTGTATTGGGCATGACTCTAAATAAAAACTCAATATTTTTCTTTCGTATATGTTCCTAAGGAAGTTTGGGAGGTTTTTTTTGCTTGTTTTTCTAATGACAGCTACTTTCTTTTATTAATTGGTGTCTTACCACTAGATAATCCTCTAAAGAAAATATAGGCATTTAAATCTGCTCCGTATTATGCCTCCAGGAGATAAATCAAAAATGATTTAGTGTCTTGAAGTCACCTTTATACCTTCTGGTATCAAAGATTTGGATCCGTAGTATAAAAGCAGACTTCTGGCTGTTTCCTTAAAGAAAACAGTGCTTGCCCTGCCTATGGGTTGTGCTGCAGACAGAGCTTACTACAGTGCCATGCCTTACAGACTGCTGTAGTTCTTTCCCTGAATTACCGGGACCCTGGCATTTCCTGTAAAAATGACATCTCCCAGCTCTGCTGTGCCATGCCCTTTCAGCAGGGAAGTAATACATCCTGTAACACCTGACTGGAGTCTTTAGCCATGAAGTGACTGCTCAGAGCAACTCCTAGGCATTTGCAAGTCCTGTTGCTGGGGCAGGATGTTGTAACCTCTAGAACTGCTTTACTGAAGGAAAAGCTGTAACCTTTCTCCTTTTTCTGCGATGCGTGTTGCGAAATCTGTACCCCTTGCTTGCCCTGTTCTCTCAGCCCTGCAGGGCAGAGGTTAGTACCATATTAAACCTCCTTAAGAGTGGATTCCTTCAGCTGTGGCTCAACAGGCTAGCTTTATGAACACATTAAATAAAGAATAACTCCTAATTAATTTTTAATTGGATTTTCTTCTTTTTCTTTCTATGGTTTTATGTCAACATATTTATTAGATGGAGCCATTTTCTGTGACTTGGGAACAAAAAATTCTCTTCTCAGATTCCTCTGTGAGTTCCTTTTAAGATCAATGAAGTAACAAAATTGGGTTCCAGTTTTCTAAGCAACTATATTAAAGAAAAATGTTTCCTTACATTGGCCCATCCATCCTACTCGTGTCACTTACCACTCTTCCTCCTCCTGATTTTCTTCTAATGAGGAGGGATTGATAGTTACTCTTGGTGAGATTCTTTTACTACAGTGGCACTTCTCAATCTCTTCCCAGAGCGTGATCATATTTTCAAAGTGTGTCTATTACCGATTTTCCATCTGAAATATTTCAATGTGTATACACACTTGGGGATTTAGAAAAAGTCTCTAAATGAGTCTGGAAGGTTGGGTGAGGGGATCATTATCATCAACTTAATACTCCCGTGTCATTTACCTACTACAGCAACAGCTACTGGAAGAGTTGCTCCATACTAGTGTGCCTGGGAAGCTGGAGAAGGGCAGCCCTTCTGTAGTGCCTGTGCTCCAAAACACTGGGCACCAAGAAACTGTGGTAGAAAGCATCTGTCTTGAAAGCTTTTATTTCTAAGTGAAACAGTACAGAAAGGTGTGGGTGAATTCTCTAAAGGCTCTTGATTCTTCTTTTTCATGTTAATTGTCTAGTGTACATGATAACTGTGAGTAAAAACGTGCTGGTTTGGTTTGTTTTTTTGATGGGATTTGGGTCCAGATTCCTGATTTTTACATTCTGATAGAGATGCTGTATGGGGCTATAAAGGTTTTATGCAGCCTTTGTCTTCTTGTGTTTATCTGCTCCTCCTTGGAACAGTTCTGACTTCAATATGAGGTTTGAGGCTGTTCTCAGTAGTGTTTGGATTTATTGGATCCTTAAAGATTGCTTTGAGAGAAGAGGAAAAGCAGACTGCAACAGATCTGTCAAGGAACCAGTTACACAGGCAGCAGATTTCTGGGCTACTGGATTCCTGAGCTCCTCCAAGCTCTTCGTTAAAATGCTCTGGGAAAACAATTTCTCTAACTATGCTTTTTCTTAGGTTTTGGCCACTACTACCAGCATTCAGCAACTGAAATCTGTAGTATTGTTTGTTGGTTTGTTTTTTGGTTTTTTTAAATGTATGACTATAGACATTTTTGAGTGTCATAACTTTCTAGAACAAATCTAGGATGCAGAATTTAGGAATGATTCCAAGTACAATATCAGTTATGTAGCAAATAGTGTAAATATTTAGACTTCTACCCACCCAAGCATAAGAGCAGAAACAAATTATAAGCAGACATTTTAGGTACCTTCTAATCTCCAGTACTCAGATTTGGGAAAGCAATGTTTCAAGAAGAATTTGCTGATTGGTTAATGCAGAGAGACATACATTAGATTAATGTCACAGCTTGTGCTCAGAAATACACATCACAAAAAATAACAGTACAAGTGTTTTTTCTGACTCCTGTATTCTTGTGCCAAAAAGCAAATACGTAAGTGGATCTGGATCTGGGCAAGAGACGGCATCTTATCCCATGAAAACTGTCATGATTTACTCTGTTTTAGTATAAAACCTCAAACTTCAGTTTCCTATGTCTCAAAAAAGAACCCAAATCAACAGATATCACATCTTCTTGAGGTACAGGATATTTAAGAGACAAGCCCATCTTCACGGAAAATTCTTAGTTATAACCTGGTGATTTCCAAAGTAATACAAAATTAATATCTGTATTCAGAGGAACACATATGCTGGTTTCTCCATGGAAAAGCAAGAATAATAATGCTTCTTGGACTTTGTTACATTGTATAATTATGTTTTTTAACTTTATGAGAAGATTCTTTCATTTCTGTAAAATTTATTTATGTAAAATGCCTAGCCCAATGGCATACAATTGAAACAGTTCCTATTTTTCAACTGAAAAGTAGCAGCAACATCAGGAACACTATATAGCAGGCCTATAGCATGCTTTGTTAGGAGGGAAATAGGATACATGGTAAGTTTATATTAGGAGTTCAGGTACCCCTGAGTGTGCCCCTGTGTCTGAGTCTGATCAGTGACACAGGGACAAAAATTAAGCGGTATTTATTGAAACCTGGTGATAAAAACTGATGACAAAGAGGAGAACCTAGCATGGAGCTACTAGTACAAGACAGCTGTGAGACAACAGTGAGACCCCTGGATGCATCAGGCTATGTTTCCTTAGGTTTAGCACTAGTGCCCAAGGTACAGTTGTCATCTTGGCAGCAATGCTACCTGTGACTCTGGTCATCCATGCCCTCAAATAAAAAACAGAAACTAGAGCAGGCACACAAATGTTGCTACAACAAAGAGAGGATGGATAGCTTCTCTTTCTAAGGGAGACTAGAAAAGCTTATGTGATATAGGGTAATGAAATGAAGGCAATGAGGGAAATAATAGCATTACAAAACACAGGTTAGACTCTATTCCAGGAAAGAAGAATTTGCACCAAATAATGACAGTAAATAAATAGATCTGGACTGGCTATCAGTAATTTCAGATTGGAGATTAATAGAGGGTTCCTAATCACAAGGATAGTTTTGGATAATTTTCAGTCAGGGATCATGGCAGTGGGGCAAAAGCTGGGGATTTGGCAACACAGCAAGCTTATGCATTGGCTTGGCAATTTTAAAGAGTAAGACTTTGCTTCGGCCATGTACAGTGGGACTTATTATTAAACTGCAGTTCAGATTTGATTATTTTTCTTATCGCTCTGAAGAATCAATATAAGTATTAAAGTTTAGTGAATAGCTTTACATAGAATCAAGGAGTTTTAAAATGACGTTTACTTCACTACCTGATTTTACAGCTATTATAACTTAAGTGAGGTGTTAGCACCTTCTAAAAGAGATTAATGTAGCTTTAATTACAAGTAAAGAACACATACCTAAAAATACTTGCTGAATTTTATATTTGATAGAACAATGTAGTGCATTGTACCTAAGATTTCACCTAAGATTTTCAGTGGTGGAGCAGAACTGGAAATAGTTCTACAACGTGTGTTTTATTAAAAATCTTGCACTTTCCAACATGAAGGCAGCAGTTTACATTTATACAGGGAGATGTGCGGGAGGATATATACAGACAGATTTTCATGACACTTAACCCAGTCTTGGGCACTGCTCCAGTTCCCAATATATGTTAGATCCATCCTAATATAAATCATCTCTTAATATCTTCAGAGCAGTTCTGGCAACTGAAAGTCTGTTGGGCACCAGAACACATTTTCCCCTTGTCCACATTCCTGCAGTAGGTCCTTTCTGGGTCGGAGCAGCTGTTGCGATTGCAGGGGACTTTTTCCCACCAGAAGATTCAAAAGATAGGAATTGCTCATCAGAAAGTTTAGTTGAACTGACAGCTCTCTTCAGTTTAAAAAAATACACACACACACACACACACACACACACACAGATGTGCGCAAACATGGTCTAGTGCCAGTTCATTGCACACCAATACAGACAGCAGGTGCTGGGAAAAAAAATAAAAATTAAAATCATCCCACAGTAGTTGCTACCTGAGTAGGTGAAGTATAAGAAGGGACTGCCAAATCCCCAAATATTTCTACAGTAAACACTGGAAAAACCGTGACATTTTAGTAGCAATAACAGTCATTCAAAACTGGTGCCACACTTCTGTATTACAAGGAAGCTTACTTTGCCCCTCAGTTAGGTTCCTTTACAGGAATGAGCACAGCCTGGAGGGCCCAAGGTACCCTCAGTGATAAAGGAGCCAACCTGAATGGTTAAAAGAGAAATGTAATGACAAAATTCCTAGACTTTATTCTGGACTGTAGTTGTCTCTGTAGGAAGCTCCCTAGCGTGCACTGGTAATTATAATTCATGATAGCCAAAATCAGTTTTTGAGAGCTACATGAAGTGAATGCTAGTACCAGGAAATCAATGTCCCATTCCAACTATTGGTGTCTTTTGGGGAGAGCATCACAGGAAAACAGTCAGTTAACAATAGACAAGTTGTACCTTGAGTTTTTAGTTGCAGGTGATCTTCCACAAGGACAAATTTGAGGTTATCCTGTAAAAACCAGCCTGACTCTTCTCTAATGCACAAATCTAGATCTTTATTTCATCCAGAGTCCTTTTAGATAAAGGTCAATGGCACATTTTGAACATTCCTTAGTTTGTCAGAATTCATTAACTTTTTTTTTTTCCTTCTCCTCAATTTTGCCAGCTATTCAAAATCAGTCCTTTTTCACATTAAGAGAAGAAAGAGGTGAGTGACTGAAGCTATTCGACAATATTAATGTTTGTCCCATGGGAGAGCTTTTACATTATAAAGTGGATATTGACTGTCATGGAGGTGAATATTAAGGTTTATCAACCCTTGAGGTACATATTGACCAAGACAAACTAGAGGTCATTGCAACATCAAGAGTAAATAAATCTTAATGCTGCCAAAACAGGAAATCAATATGCATATTTTTCCACTTATTTTGAATGTCACTGAACTATCTGGAAATATCTCGATTGCGTATCTGAACTCCAAGATAGTGGATTTTTTATTACTGTGAGTAATAAAAGACAAGACAAAAAGACAAAGTAACTAAAGACAAGTCAGAGGTTGGGCAAGGGTTCAAGAAAAACACTGACTACTGTTGTCCCTTTCTGAATAAAAGAGGAAACAGGCTCTACTTCTTTCAAAATATATAATTTTTATTTAACCTATGTTGAGGGAAAGTACTCAACTGTACTAATTTTCATGCCAAAAATAAAGTCTCTTCCAGGGTAAATTCACTGGTAGTCAAATTGTCAGAAATGCAGTTCACACCACAACCAGTAATGACAAAAAGCTCCTTTGTACCATTGCACTAGCCTGGCTCTTCTTCTTCAAATGAATAAAATCTAAGTATGCTTCTGAAACATAGCTACAATTTTGGAGTACTAAACAGGATTACAGTGTTATAGCCTCTGACTTTCCTAGAAATAGCTTTTATATTCATGCCCTCTGAGGAAATAAAAGGTCCTTTGCAATTTTGTGTACGTATGTGGTGAGATACTGTTCAAAAGCCATTGGCAACACTCCTTCAGAATCCTGAGCAAACAGGAAGAAAGATGGATTCAGTTCTTGCTAAGCAACCAGGTACCGAGATGTGAATTAGAATCCAAAATGAAAATAAAATGCAGCTGGATAAGGAGACAAATAGATACAGAATGGCAATAGTTTATCTTAAATAACAAAACATTTACTGTTTATTTAAAGAGACTTGAGTCCAAGAGGGTAAGCCAAATAAATGTATTTAACATGCTTTTAAGCTCACATGTAAGTCATTAGGTGAGGGAGAAAAAGGAATAAGGGAAGGGGAAGCAGAGGCAAGATGACCCTGACTAAAAAATTAGCTTTGATAGTTTAAAAGGTCAGCTAGAAAAAAAGCAGCTGCTTCAGGTAATGGTGTGTAAGTTCATGATTGAGGATTTCAGACTGATGGTAAACCATACTGACAGAGATTGAAGGTTAGCAGCACAAGGCTCACGGGGGATTCTGTCTTGGCCCAGGATTAAACGAAAATGGGAGGTGGGGAAGAGACTTGGAAAAGATTGTTTGTTCAGTTACTTTGAATGAAAACATAGAGCCGAGCTCATGAAGCCAGCTAGCATTATCCCATAGCACAACTCCTAATAATGTTTTTGTTTTCATCTGGTTTTACTTTCAAGTGTCTACGATTATTAAGAGGCAAATTTCAGCAAAATATCCTAAGGTCAGGACACTTTGAAGACTTTGTCTGCCTGTGCATTTGCAAATACCTGCGCACATGCTCCACTTTCAGGCTGCAGACTGTGCCAAGCCGGACTCTTCATCCTCTGAATCTCACTGACCTTGTTGCAACAGAGGCTTGTGCCTAAGAGAAGGAGCTGCTGAAGTTCAGTCTATGTGCTTGAAATCTGGTGTGTTTGTTGTTTGGTACCTAAGGCAAAAAGTTCATTGAAAGTAAAAAATGAGCAAGTCTGACCCTAATTTAGAGCCCAATGAATCAAAAAGCAGTCTTCAATTAGGCCCTTGGCACTGGAGGATTATTTACACCTCTGCAGTCGGAGCTATGGGACTGCTCCTACAAACAAAGCATGGTTCACATCACAACTCATGCAGTCACTTCTCTGCTCCTGCTGCTTCCTTGGTGACAGCACTGTCGCTTGTCTGACCCTGCAATAAACTGGCTCAGAGAGCTAAATAGGCATCAGAATAAACGTACTAGAAGTAGGGAATAGTTTTCTGCCGGCAGGGTCCAGTCCTCACCTAAAGAAGGAAAAAGGTGACCAGGAGAGGCCTTGAGGTCGCAAACACGCCCCTTTCAGTGGCAGCTAGCTGCAAGATTGTCTTGGTTATAGTGTGAAGTGCCCCCAGAGGCACCATTAGAAAGCCACATTAATCTGGCATGAACCTGTGCTGCTGCTCTCAAAGGCTGGTCCCATCATGTCCTCATGCTTAGCCCTTCTTGCCATCACTAGCGTTCACTCAGCATCAGCCTGAATGGGACAAGGAAGCTCATCCAGCTCCCCATCTGCTGGCAGTAGAGAAGGGGCTGGGAACAAGCAGAGGGCCGGGAGGGAAGAGTGAGATCATTGCTTTTGTCAACAGTTCGGATACATAGTGGGTTTAAATGGACGTGTAATCATGTCCCTGCCATTGGCTGTAAGGCTGATTAAGGCACTTGGAGTTATGGGCCCCAGGGAATTGCCTGGAGGACAAGTAAGAGCCATCCCATTGAACATATTTGACTTTTTCATAACAGCAGCTCCGAAAAGAGTGCCACGTCATGGGGTGATCCCACTTGCTCAAACTTGCCAGACTGATGGTGAAGTAAGGGAAAGAACAAAGAGGTGTGGAATCCCCCCAGTCTAGCTCATACTGCCCTCTCTAAGCCATGCTTACTTTAAAGTAAGAACCACATATCTAGTTATTTACAGTTTAAATAAAAACCAAGCCTATTTTTTCCTCTGTGAATATTTTTTCCAATTACAGCCTTCTGCTACAAAGAACAAGCCACATCTCCCTGGACTTGAGAAGAATCTTTTGAATTGAGAGAACTTATTTTTAAAGCCAAGTAATAAGTTTGTCAATCACTTCTTTATTATCAGTCACTCTCTGATGAACAACATTCAGACTTTAATATCAGCAAAGAGACAATCTGAGGAATGAATGCTCAAGTAATAACATGTAGGAGTTTTTATGGCCTGACTCTGTTTCTAAAGTGTATACACAATGCCCTAATTTAACATCAGTGAATGTAACAGATTCCCTGTGGCAAATGCAGCATATGGGAATTACTTTTTATGCTTTTCTTGAAGTGCACAAAACTCCCATTAGCATCACACGTTACGTATCAGGCAGGCGGAGGGAGAAGCCCCTTAATTTGTGTTAGGTTTGGGGTGGGGTCTTTTGTTGGTGGTTTTTTGGTTTTGGGTTTTTTTTAGAGCAGTCCTACATGCTTCTAGATTGGTTCATGTGCATGATGATACTGAAAGAAATCTCATGACTAGATTATTGCAATGTAAGTGTTGTTAGAGGAAAATATTCCTCCTAAAATTTGTACTTAGTTGTTGTAACAGTTCAGGCTCTCAAACACTTTTTTCAGCAGCTGGTAATTAAAATATTTTTTTGCATTAACACCTCCTTTCTGGGTTTAAAATAGGGATCTGTCTACTGCAGCCATGCTGTGCAGTGCAAGTACAGAGCTAGTCATAGAGCCTGAAACATCTGCATAATTAAACAGGACCTCCAGACAGCCTCAGAGGCGTCCTGGCTTTCTGTTGAACTAGATACAAAGCAGAGTTCTTTCTGCTGAGTTCAGTAGTTGGCCTAATAAACTATAGGAAAGTAATTTCTTGTTTGTATTGAATCTCACTGGAATTTTCCATAAATCATATTTTCATTAGTTGGGTTTTTTTAATTTGAAGATCTAACAAGCGAATGAGGGGTTACATCATGGCTCAGTACTCTTTGTACTTTTGGGTTTTTTTAAGTGTTACCTAATCTATGGTTCTGTGAGAGGCTGGGTTGGTATTTATGAGGAACTGTGGTATCTGAACAAAAAGCTTTTGTTTTTTTTCTTGTGAATAGGATGACATATGGTTTAAAGTCTATTTTGCTAGGTTTCCACGAGCTGCATCATTCAGAGGCAGGAAAGCATCTCCAGTGCCTCAGCCTTTTCTCTAAGTTCTGAACTGAAATGAGTTTGTCCCAGGTAGATGCAATTGCTCTCTGACATAAATATATCCCTAGCACACCTCATGTTTAAATTTGGTCTACTCATGCTCACTTAAAAGACTACCAGAAATTATTTAATAACTTACCTGTGACTATCTGGAAATGGGCAAAATAGTTGTATAAAAAGGGTGTCATCTTGGTCATAGGTTGATGCCGCTGAGTTCTTATACAGTACTGATTACATCTGGTTTTTCAGTGCCTTTTAGAACTGTATCCTCGTATTTATTCTTAGAAATGAGAACTCTGACATAGAAATTGCAACTCCAGGGAAGGTTTAGTGAAAGAAACATCAGAGATTTGAAGACCGAGTCCAGGAGCATCACAAATTTGAATTGTGAAAAGCATCTATCTTCACTGTCATGGGTCTTTCACAGGAATCATTAAAAAGATGAGATTCTGTTCATGGGAATTAAAGATCCATAGAGTTTTTCATAGGACTGGGAGCTTAGCATCACTTTCTCTGGCCAGGTTTTTCTCTTCATTAACTACTTGGCAGTGTGCTAAACATCCAGAGGTCTTACTCAGCCTTTCAGAATCTGTGCAGTTGGTATCAACTATTTAACTGTAATGTGATTTGAAGCTCACAGAACTCTTGTGGGTTGTTTTGTCCCTATTTTCTTTCCTGATGTATCCAAATTAGAGAGCAATTGTTTTCTTTTAAACTGTATACAATTTAATGTTGGGGGTGTGGATTGACCTCTTGTCCGAAGAGAGCAATTCTCTTCATATGCAATCAAATTCTGAATATGCAGAGTAAGGGCTGCTGCAGTAGTTAACATAATTCTGGCTTTATGGACAATTTTGTGAGGTTTTTCCAGACTCTCTCTGTATTTTTAATGTGCCTTTAGCAATGCAAGTCTGATCAAAGGGAATAATTTGTGCCTGTTTCTAAATGGCTGGCAAGAATTTTAACAGATATTTTGAGTAATAATTAATTAGAGAGATGGTATGATAATTACTACAGAAACACAGGTCTTTTATTTAAATAGGATAATAATCATTGCTACAATGAAATAGTTGTTTGGATTATTCAGAGAATCTTTTTTCTCAAGTAGAAATTTGTTTTATGGAATTAAAAGAGTAACAAAGGATTTTGAAACCTTCCATTGTCAGAGCAACGTTTTATTTTAGTGCCTATTTTCTGTAATTGTAGCTTTTTATTTCTGGGTTTCTCTCATTTGTTTTCCATGCCTCCGTGGGGAACAAGTACCCAGTTTTCTACTTTTTGCTTTCACAGTAACTCCAGTACAGATTTGGTGCTGTTTCAATGACTCTGTTCAGATCGTGAGCTAAAATCAAGCTCATAAGGAAGATTCTTGTCTTCTTCCAACAACAATAGATCACGCAACAGAAATTTTCAATTCATTTTTCTTTTTCTTTTCTGTATTCTCAGTGTCAAGTCTAAATCTTGTTATTATTCAACATCAATTGAGAGATTTTGTGAATTATTTTTTGTACATTATATACATTTTCCTACCTACCGCTGTGTATAAGGCAAGAGACTTCATCCTCATTATATATTTATTGTAAGGCTATTAAACTGCCAGCTAGGACCAGTCTGGAAAAACTTTGGTAGGGCCATTTTCTGCTGGAGTTTGCCTTTCTATCAGAAGTAAAATGGTTGTTATCAATTGTGCTGAAATTCTGCATCTGCAAAAAACTAGAACAGGGAAAATGCTGACAGTGTTAAACCATCCTGTCTGATAGTATATAATACTTGGACCTGAATTTTGAGGTTGGAATCTCTTTAGAGCTGTGATCTGCTTTGGAAGAAGTGGAAAAAGGCAAAGAGGAAACTGTTAAAGTTAAATGTTCCTCTGAGTACAGTTGTACCTTCTTGCTCTAACGCTTATTCTTCCTCTGCAACTGAAATTTTAAAGTGAGTTTCATCATCATACTGCCATATCTAAATTCCTGGGCTGATTGGGTGTCCAGCTGCAAAGTGCTGAGGTATTGCCCATAGTCAATACATCATCAAGACAATTAGCTACATAACATTGTTACTTGCATCGTGGAACATCTTCATTTGACAATTTTGGAAAAATTTCAAAACCCCAAACTATCAGAGCCAAAGGTTTTTATAAGCCTAGAGTCCTGAAGACTAAGCACATTTGTCTTTTTGTTGTTTGGGCTTGTTTGAGATTTTTTTGGGTTTGGTTTGGGTTTTTTGTTTTTTTTTTAAAACCCAAACAGATTAAAGGAAAATGCTGTAATCTCAGAATCACTGGCAAAATTACTTTTGCACCTTTTGCATATGCCCACTGACAGTGCTATGCTCCTCATATTCAGAAGGAAACTATTTGCCCAGAGATCAGGACAGGATGAAAAATCTTTGTTACGCTGTTCAGGAACAATGACTACATTGTCTTCTCCCTAGAATAAGCCTGTTGCCTATTTTCTAACCATTAAACTGGCATCTTGCAGCCTTTATATACTGTATTATGAGCCCTGATTTCCATCTCTCTTCCAAAAATTCCTCTGTGACTTGATGCTCTGCCATTGTCTTTCCCTTTTTTGAGCAATTAAAAAAAAAAATATATTGCTTGCAATTTTGGTAGCAAGTGAAAGGAAGTAACACTGTTTTGGGGGGCTACCTTTGTGACTTTCAGCCGAAGGCCAGAAGGAAGAAATCATTATGGTCAGAAGACCAGAATTTCTTCTAAGAGCCACCTTAAATCTAGAATTTTATCTAAACTCAGACCTCCTGACGTGTCAGCTAGTCTCCTTAGAGTCAAGGTGTCTTCAAGCCCTCTTCTCAACTAGTTTAAGACCTCTTCCCCCAAAATCCAGCTGTGACTTGGTGTGAGTGATGAAGGAATTCAAACCTGCATTTTCTTGCTGGCTCAAACATGTAGAGGAGGAGCACACAGTGCTTCGCTTTTGACCGCTGGGTAGCAGCAAGTGGAAGGGCAAGCTGGCCCAAGCGAGGGGCTGAGCAGATGAGAATGAGCTTTCTATGTTCAAATGGAAGCTGCTTCATTTTTCTCCAATCTGAAGAGACATTTTTCACTTTTTTGCATGAGCCAGTAGACTGAGCAAAGATGAGTTTTCTTTTAGCACTTCAGTAAGTTTAAGCATCACAATGCAAGAGCTGGAAAAAGAGAAGCTTGAGCAGAGAATAGTTTGGATAACAGTAGTTTAAGGTGGCTGTTTGTGGGAATGCCCTATTCATTCAGAGCTGAATTCCTAAATCATACAGGTTTTTACAATTTGAGAGACAGCAGCTTGTGCGTATGTGTGTAGAGGAGATTCCCGGCTCTCAAAGCCTGTTATTATGAGGCCAGGCTTTCTTTGAGTGCTGCCTGATGCCAGTGCAGATGAAATCAGCAGATTGTAGTGTAATATGGTAACTGCTTACAGAAACTGCTGCAAACAGGGAGGCGGGCGGCTAATCGGATTAAGGAAAAGTCTATCACAGCCGCAGCTGTCAGTGGATTTTAGCAGATTTTTTTTATCACTGTTTGTGTGGGAAAACACATGATAGAGGGAATCTAATGAAGGAGATTGAACTAATAAACAGAAGTACTTTTCGATCTGATAGTTGCTTTTCTGAGCAAAGTACTCTGGAGAGGTTCAGGGAAAGTTTTGATGTAACACATAGAAGAAATAACCTGGAGACATTTTAGGAAGAGGAAGGTGAAGTGACTGAAATGTTCCCTTCACACCTCAAAAAAGGTAACAAAAAAGGTTATTTTAAAATCCAAAAGCTCTGCTTTAGAATCTTTTTTAAAAAAAAATCCTCGGGAGCCAGGCACACAGATTGTTACTGCCCCCACCCACCCCACAAACACATACGTGGTCTTACACTTTTCTAGGAGAAGGAAGATATGTATATAGCAAAGGCTGTGGCTGGGAAAGAAAGCATGTGAAAATAACTATTCTAAAAGGTATGGTTAGGATCAAGCACACAGCAAATGGAGCAGAGATGGCTACCACATGTAAAGCCTTAAAAATTTTCACCATCTGCCATGAACGTCCCCAGTACTTGCTGAGTCCACAGCTGAGATGAGGCTTGGCTGGAAGATAAGGCAAATTATCAGCCATTAGTTTTAGCCTCATGTTTGAAAGAGGCTGACTAGAGTAGGTGGCATAGGCACGATGCACAGGGAACAAAGCTACTTTGAACTCAGACCAAAACTGAACTAACAACCAACTTTATGTTCCCAGCTAGAGATTTTCAGAGCCTGATTTTTCAGGGAATATGTTGCATTGTGCTTATTATATTCACAGCACAGCCCCCAATGACTTCAGTTCCTCTAAAAAAGGAACATATCATTGATGACCACCAAGAAAAGTTGATTACAAAATCTCCCTTTTGTCTTGCGGGAGCCTGATGACAGAGAGGAAAAAAATTACCAAATTACAAGTGAGAGGTGTGTTTTCATGGACACCAACCCTCAGTCACTTGTCCTGCTTCCTTGCAGGATTGCTTAGCTCAGGCATAGCTCCATGCAGTGACGGATATACATTTTCCACTTTTAGGATTGCTGTTTTGAGGGGCGTAGTATCTCTTTTAAAGCTGCAATATAATAAAGGTTGGTGCTTTGCTCCAATTTTATGTCATATGAAAATAACCAGCACATCTTACAAACAAAACATGCCATGCTTCAGAAAAGAACTGTGGGATGTACTTCAGGTCTTCATTTAAAACAAGTGGTGTTACTGCTGGTATGAATCAATGTAACTAAGACACGAATCCGAGCCTGTGTTTCAATAATTAGATCATGACAGAAAAAGATCAAAGTAACATTTGCAGTTTTGTTGGTTTAAGTTGTAACTTCCATACTGAAGTAGGATTTTATTTCACTCAGATTAGTGGCTGTATGCAGGTTGGGGTGAATGTACTTTAACCTTGTAGTTCTTCTCTTCATCATATATTTATATCAGAATTGAGCAGTAACTAATTGAGGTTAGTTGAGGCAGAAAAGCACTTTGGATTTGCTGGGTACTTGCTGTGAATGAGGCTTCTAAAAGTCATGGCAGAATCCTTTAATCCGACTTTTTTTTTTTTTTTTTTTTTTTTTTTTTTTTTAATGCATGCAAAACAAACTGCTGTATCAGTGTGTTCAGTCCTGGAACTAATTGAAGGGAAGAGATTTATTCTGAGCTACTAGTGAATTAGAGGAGAGGAAAAAGACCATGTAGAACAGGTGTGTTGCTTTTTAAAAAAAATAAGCAAGACCAATACTGAGGAAATGCAGTTTTCTAAAGGTTGTTAAATACCTCAGTTGTTTTTCATGGAAATTTTTATAGTTGTATTTAAAGAAAATAATTCTAAAAATATCCTACTAAATATTAATCATTTTACTGGTATTGCACGTTCTCCTTTTATCTCTCTCATGCTCTTTGTCCACTGTTCTGCAGAGTCCATACACAGGAATGTCTCTTAGGAGTTAATGAGACTACTCTGTGTTATACTGTTGAAAGTACAGAAAGCTCTGTAGGCAGGGCATTGCAGACTCTTTTAGTCTCTTTGGAGAGCAAAAGGCTAGCGCCGCAGCTGGAATGGGGCTGGGCTTTCTCTACACCCTAGATATCCCATGAAGTTCCTGAGCAATACTGCAGTGCTAGTGCCAAATGGCAAATCAAAACGTTGTGCTGTGATTTAAACTTAGATGTGGAAAAACACACAGGCTTTTTTCTACTTTGATATCTCAGTGCTTGTCACTTGTTTTTGCCCTTTCGCTGTAATGTCACTACTGGGGTAAGAAGAAAAGCCATAGCTCAGTACATTCAGATCCCATTTTAATCCAGCTCCTGCACTGGCTGCAAAGCTGGAGGAAATTTTCAGACATTGTTACATCAATTACTAGCACCCTTTTTGTAGGATTTATTCTCAGGAGTCCAATTCTTTGTGTTGAGAATCCTTTATGCTGACAAAGTGACATAAAAATACCTTGGTGTAAGACCTGCTTTTCAAAGATAATATCTCTTTGCTCAGTGGAAGGGTCCTTTGGCCTTGAGGGATCTTTCTGTCTGTCTGCTCTCTTTTTTTACTTGTGTCCACACTCATCCTTTCAGATCTTTTCTTCTGTTCCACTGTTCAAAACAAGAAAATTGCATATATGTCATGTTAAAAATGTATGAGAGTAAACAACAATTCACAGCATTCAGTGTCATTTTGATAATAAAATAATTAGAAATGCATATCTGAAATAACTTTCCACATCTTTGGTTGGAGGGGGAGAGTGGAGAAGAGGGTAAAAACAGAAAAGCAGCTGAAGTAGGGAACATCATCTTTTCATTTCAAGTGCTTTTAGTGCTCAGCTCCATTGCACTTTTATCCCAGCCCCACCTTCACAGGGTTCAAGCTTTGGCAGGTGCTTCACAAGACTTTGGTTTCTATGAGCAAGGCGGAAACTGTGTACAAAGATGCTTCTGCATGTTGTCCTTTCAAAACATAGGCTTTTGCTTTCTAAATTTTCGTTTCATCACAGTAGCCATATATGTGGGGGAGACAAGATTCACTGAGATAAGAGCAGAAAATGAAGCACTGGGTTGATGGCAGAAATGTTGCTGTTATGCCCGGTAATTGGCTTGTCTTGAGTAAATTGATCCTGCTGATGCTGAATGATACAAGACAATAAATTTTGTTTTACCTACGAGAAGAATTTGTACAGCCAAGTAGGTCTTCACGAGATGCTGATAGCAAAACATTATCATGCATCCTGTTCCTACAACTACTAAAATAGGCAGTAGTAGCAGATCTGTGGCTGGTGGCTTCAGCTGGAACTCAGCATGTATGTGTTCAGTACACAAAGAATTGGTGTTGGTAAGCAGAGACTAACAAGGATATTGTAAATAGAGAATGTTTGCAAAGTGTCATATGACTGTTAAATATTGTTGTTTATTCAGTTTATCCTCAAGTATAAGCATCTTGAACTTTGCAATTATGTGTCATACAAATAACATTTTGGTCAGTCTCAGCGCTTCTTAGACAACAAGGTCCTGGGTTCCTGTGATATTCTATTCTACAACATTACCCAGAATGCCCAAGAAACTTCTTTCTCGGTAAACAGTGTGGGAGACTAGAAATGTTGAGGAGAACCAGCTTCAGATCTTTAAGACATTGCTTTGTTTGGGTTTGAGGGCTCTGAGATGCCCTTTATAGTGCTTGGCTAACTGATTGACTATTCAATCAACTGTGTCTCCAAGATAGCTAACTTCAAGAGCACCTGGCTTTCTGGAAGTGAAGAAATTCAATTCCTGGGAACCTGAAGGATGCTCAGTTCTGATTCATTCTCCACAGCAGATGTGCCTAGGAGAAGAGTCATGCAGTGAGAGAGTGAGCTGGTAGGAAAAAAACTTTCTTGAACTTCAGTGGGACTGGTGAAAATTCAGCTGCTCCCGTGAATTGTCTCACTTTTGGAGAATCAATAAATCTGATTTAACCTTTCTGATCTTTCAGAGTTATTTTCCCAGCTAGCCCCACTCTCCATTAAATACATGCAAATTATTACACAGCAGTTTGAATACCTGGCCAAATGATATTCCTTTTGCTTTACTAAAATCTACATCCTTTTCTCAGTTAAGTCAATGGCACAATTCCTGTTACCTGTAACAAAAACAAGCTTGAGCTTTTGGTGCTTCCAGAGGCATTTCCCTTTAGGAATATTTTAAACAACGCTAACTGGCCATGCTCCACTTAATCCTCCAAATTGCTCCTGACAACCCTCCTGTTCTCTTTCTCTTCTTTCATCATGCCAAGCATTGCATCCTGCCCTTCCCAGACACATGGGAAGGTGCCCAGCACTTTACCTGCTCTGTGCAGCTGAGCCAGCAGCAGAACACAAGTTGCCAGTGGTCAGGTACTGTTCCTGCACCAGCACCGTGTGGTGGGATGCCGTGGCGTGCGCTGGGTGCAAGGAAGGGAGTCAGCCCTTCTGGTGTGAGCGTGCACTCCTGCAGAGGCTGGATGGGAACCACTGCAACAGGGCAATGTGCGCGGCTCTCTCCAGTGCCAGGCCAGGGGCCAGCCATGCTCGTCTTGAGCAGACTGAGCCTTTGGTGTTTCCTGAGACCAGAAAAAACATCCTCTACGCTACCTGGAGAGAAGTTCTTCAAGTATCTTTCTGTCTCAACTGTATTCTGAGCTGATAGTGCGTATATTTCACCCTGCTGTGAAAACATGTGAAGATTGTGTGTACGCTCCAGTGGACATAGGTCACTTATACAAGATTTCAGAGGAAGCGGTAACTTCCTTAAAATTGTAAAAAGAACATCTCCTGGATTCTTCTTCCGGATTTTATGGAAGAAGAAGAATCCAAATAGCCCAGCATCACTCAAACGGGCCGCACAAGCACAAAATATGAACCCCAAAATTTGTAGTCCACACAGAGTAAGAATATAGGATCAATTTTTCAACCTAATAATATCACATGCAAATACTATCCCTCAGTTTGGGAACAGATGCATTTATTTAAGATCTTACAACCCCCTGCTGTTTGTTACAATCCCTATTAGCTATGCCACCATAACAGATTGTCAGACTGGATTAGGTTGAGCCACTTAAGAAAAAAGTTTAAAAGAAGATGTCTGACTTTGCCGTGAAAGACACTGGGAGTGTTCATGCAGGCAGTTGGCAACAGCTTTAGAAATGCCAGGGCTGCACATGTATGTCTGGGTTTGCCTTCCGTGACATAGATACTTAAGCCTTATTTTCGAAAGTGGTTCAAGGGTTTTCAAGCCTAAGTCTCATTTTCTCTTACAGATCCAAATTGCTTTTCCCACTCCTCTCTCTAAATAAATAAATGATCAGCTCTGACTACCCACGCCAGAATAGATATCCGCACTCTACATGCATTCCTCACTAAATATTTCAGGAGATATCCTAGAAGCCCTTTGTTATTAAGCAGTTTTGTCATTCTGTGAACCATCAGTTACCAAACAGTAGCTTAAAATAAACAATGCCTCTTCTATAGTAAAAAATGTAGCTGTTGTTTTAACTCACAGCTGCATTGCCACATTGTCTTTCTGGAGACTTCACTGTTTAGTCAGTCCTGCTTAACTCTGCCAGGGAAAGGAAATTGCTCTCCTTTCCTTCTTTATGCCTTTCCATAGTACATTTGCATCCTTAAGTGTTTAAAAAAAACAACCTGAAGTATATCAAATTGAGTAATACACCAGCCTGTCCAATTACTTGATTTCTCTCCTCAGCTAGTCTGGTCCAGACTCAGAGTTTTCATCTCCTTTCTCCACTGGACCCTTAACAGGGCTCACCTCTGCCCTCTCTCCATAACTCTGTTCCCCCCTCAAACTGCATCGGCTGGTTGACAAGGAAAAGCCATTCAGCACTCTGCAATCCTTCAGGGCACAACTCATTCAATCAGGATGCGACAGATTTATGGCTCCTACACTTGGGTCCCAATTTCCTGCACTGACATCCTGATTTGTTTCTGTGACATTAGGGGGTTGCCAGGAACGGTGTTTGTTCACTCTCAAGGTACCTGACGGAGGTTGTTATGCTAACAGCCTGGGATGGTCCTGCAAAAGGGCTGGGAAAAGGCCCTGCCAAAAAGGGACCTGTTTGATTTTGGGACTTCCCTGGGTTTTAAATGCATTTTGTTAATCTGGTTGTCCAGTTTCTAACAGAACACCAATAATATAATACCAGTAAGATTGTTTTGTAAGAGGGCAGCATGAAACTAACAGTCATACAAAAATCTTATTCACTTTCTAGTATCCATCATGCTTGTCAGGTGTGTGTAAAGTATATGCCATCTTGTGTTGACAAGCCCAAAAAGCAGCTGTGGTTTTCAAAACTGAGATTCTGTCTACTGTTTGCTGTTTGAAAGGCAGGCAATACAAAAGACCATAGAAAGGTTTGATACTGCCCAAGTTTCATCTGCTAGCTTTCCCTCAGATTTCCTGGGAGAAACATGGCGATGAATACATAGAACAGCTGAACAACATTTCTGCTGTCTAGGGCCGTACGGATAGGAAGAGAAGGGAACCGCAGTTTCCCAAGAACTTGTAAGTTAAGCAGAAACAATTGTGGGAAATCTTTCAAAAGTACAATTACGAGGATCTTGAAACGACCTGAATATGAAATGACCTTTCGCTCGCCTCCATAGAAGTGCTCATTTGAGAGATTTGCTCCCTGGAAGTTTATCAGACCTAGAAGAGCATGAACAATTTTGGTGCAGGTATTGTCATCTACATGAATAAATGTTGAGCACTGAAACATACTGTCAAAGTTAGTCGAAGTTACCGTGTGGGCTTTAGCTCTGAAATGCAGATCCTGTCGTTATCTTGATACGCAAAACCTGTGCCTAGCCTAACTTTGTAGATCATGATGGTAGACGATTAACATAGTCAGTTTTTTTATTTGCTCCCAAGTGTTTATAAATCCCGTATTGGGTTGATAAGAAGTTCTAAGCTTAGAAAGGACTGACATAGTGATCCTGATCTAACCTATATAGCCCTGGATATAGAACTCGGTTGAATTAATTTCTGTCTCCAGTCAAGTAGTTGTGGTTGGACTGAATCAGCAAGACTAAACCAGGATTCACTCAATGCAGTTCTCCATTTCCCAAAACAGCAATGGTCCTTGAAACCTTTTTTTTTTTTTTTTGCCTTTGCAGCTCTCCATCAGATGTATTAATGTCCAACGTCCCCCTGTTGGTTCCAGGTTCAAAAGGAAAGTGCTCTGAAGGAGTTAAGGAAAGAGGATACTGTTCGATCCTATTATTGTGAATTAGGCTTCACTTCTTTTATTGTATTTTTGTTTGTTTGTTCAATGGTTTCATTTTGTTTTAAATATTTAGCATGGGAAGTCATGCAGCTCACATATTGTCACATACTTCTGAAAATAGGGAGGGCAGGTAATAACTGGAGCTGCAGTCCCGTTTCTTTGTTATCAGAAGATGCATGAGATGAAGCATCAATGCTGTTCCCAGTGCAAACAACAGCTGAACCCACTGCTGGCTTTATATCACCAGGCTGATTTTTCCTCCTGTGTGATATACTGTCTTTCCAGAATTGCTGCAATCAGAAACCTGGTCCTGTGGGTGATAGCCCACACCCTAGTAAACCTTCACAACAGGCAGCATTTCTGTGAGTGTTAATTTGGGGTAGAAGCACAGAAAATACCTCTCTCAGCTAAGTCAGATAAGGGATCCTGATTTTTGGAGGGGGTTCCTTCGTCTGGATAATTTCCTGTGACATACAGGACAACTTAGGTACGATTAAAATGGAGGGTAGCTGTGATGAGAGGCCACAGTGCAGCCTGCCCTGCCACGGGGCAGCAGCGTGGATTTGTGCTGGATTACAATAACCATGAGCTGAGGTTTTGTTGCCTGCTGTTGGCAGGTTTCCTGCTGCTCTCCCAGTCTTTACTACTGCCCTAGCTATGCTGTTTTCTGGGTCTTTTACTACCTGCTTTCCAAACACTTTCTCTAAGCGTGACGGGGTGTCCTCAAGCCAATGCAGTCTCACCCTTCCTTCCAGGGCAGGTACCAAGAAAGCACCAGTCAGCATAAACTGAGCTCTTAGTGCCCAGCTGTGCCTTTTTCACCCTGTTTATAGTTTAACACACTACACCCCCACTAGGAAATATCCTCTGCATTATGCCTGATTCTGGTGAGGAAGGTGAAGGAAGGGGAGAAGATTAGAGGCAATAGGGTTGGGAGGAAAATGGCCAGGGCAATAGGGTGCAATAGGGGCTCAAAGTGTTCCTGCAATAGAGATGGAGGCAAAAGTTTGTGGGGGGTTGAGGCCAGGCTGTAGGGACCTGCTGGGGAGCAGGTACGTAAGAGCTGTGCTTTCAGAAGCAGGAGTCTTTGCTCCCTACCCTAAAAATTTTCTGCAGATCATGGAGAGAAAGCTTTCCGCTCCTCTGCCTGCACCTGCCTGTGCCATGGGTATGCCTCCCAACCTTGCCTGAAGGTGGTTAGGGTTGAGCTTCTGGTTCACTCAAGACAAACAGGTTGGTCATGAGGGCTGAGAATGTGCTCCCTTGTGAGTGAGATGACAGGGTAAGGTTGTCTTCTATTAGCAAATAGGGTTATCCACACTCAAATTTATTAGTTGATCATCCTCCCATGTGTAGCCAAGGTGCATTGGTTAATTCTGCATGGGAAAATTGCCCTGGAAAACCAAATACTTACTGTCGCCTTAGTTGCTTCTGTAAAGCGAACACTGCACAACGTTAATTATAATTTAAAACCGAAGTCTGATATCTTTTACAACAGAAGTTTCTTTTTGAGTTAAACAATGATGAAGAGATTAATGGAGCTCTGTAGGAAGATGATTTTTGATGGAGATGAAATACTGTCTGTGCAATTTCAGATGATTGATTTTCGTTGATTAGGTACCCATCAAAGTGCAGTCAGCAATGCTCAGGATATGATCATAATACACTGAAGTAAGGGGCAGCTCATTAAATGAAGAGAATCATCCTGCCATCCTATCACCCACTCCCCCACACATATTCTCTATTACTGCTTAAGGAATTCAGGCCTCACAAGACTTCTCTGCTATTTGGAAAAGGGTATATATACACCAGACTGCAATAAGAGAGTCCTTGGTATGCAAAATGAGGCATGCAAAGATTTCTCTTCATTTATTTTATTTATTTTAAAAAGTTTTGAACATGCATAAATTATCCTGTGAATATTCCCTACTTTGAGTAGAAACAGTTCAGTATAATCAGCAGAGCAGCCTTCAATTTGGCTATTCCCAGAGTAGGAGTATGCTGCTAAATCATCTCTGTTATCAGTGGAGCTCTAAAAACAAGGCTATTGACCATGAGATGAATTTTGTCACAAGTTTGATGTAGGAGTCAGTTTTGACATTGCTCTAAATGTTCTCTTCTCAAAGAAAAGCTCTATTGAGAGCAGATGTATAAAAGTTAAGTGGGAGATTTTAGATTGCATAAATGAGAACGAGACATCCGATTTACCCAGGCTTCCACTGAGAGTTGAGCATCTCACTGCCTTTTATGCCTTTGAAAAACCTTCCCTTTAACCTCCATCTTACAAAATGTGGGAGGAATATAGTAGCAGGATAAGTCAGATTATATCTGTACAGGTTTCTTGATTTTGATATTGCAATGCCTGTTCATAACTCTTCCTAAGGACTCAAATGTTTTCATGTCACTTATCCTATGCTACGTGAACCCTTGCTTTCACCTGTCCCACAAGATGAATGCATTTTCTTTCATTTGAGGATGCTTTGGTGACCTTGGAGAAATTTTTTGGAAGAAATCTTAGCACATCCCTTTATGCTGGTGGAAAATTTTGTCATTCATAGCAGTGAGGCCATTATACTCTGATGTTACTTCAAACCACTGGGATCTGCCTTTGTGCAAGCTTGGAATTTGGTTTTGCCAACTTCATTTTGGATTCATATTTTACAAGTATAACTCATAACAAAACTGAAAGCTTATGTCAACTCAGCACTACTGCTGTGTATTGGGGGATTTGAGAATTTATTACAGAAATGAATTTGTGTGAATATTTATGCTTCATTAGTTACTCATTGGTGTGGAACATAGTATGGGAACTTTGTACTTGCTGATTTTCTCAAGTTAAACTGCCAAACTGTTCATGACTGATATTCCCATATTAAGTGTGTGCAGCTTTTAACACTTGACTTAACAAGTGCCTTTAATTTCACTGAACATAAGTTATTGATCATGGTGCTTGTTGCCTGGAAGCTCCATTCCTGATTGTTAATTGAGCCATTGATTTTTTTAACATTATCATTAACAAAAGGGTGAATGCTGTATTGTAAAGCGGTCTGGTTAGAGTGGGGAGAGGAGCAGTGTAGCTGACCAAAGAAAATATATACTTTTTTAAACCTATCACAGCTGAAATCAGTTCAAAAACTCCCGTTGACTTGAAGAGAGGATTTGACTCAATATGGATTTTATTTGGCAAAAGTAAAGTTAATAGGAAAGTTCTGTAGATTCAGGGATGCCAGATCAGACCAGATGTTTGGTACAAGTTCTGCATGTTAGCATGCTTAGCATGACACTAAATCCAACCCAACAGGCCTTGCTGAGAAAAAGCTCATCTGTATAAGCTCAGGCTTGGCACCACATCCATACAGCCAAATAGCTCCCTGTTTAGAGCTGGCTTACGGCCAGCCAACGTGCAGCTCAGGCACAAGGAGTTTGCCTCTGTCTGCAAAAGACCGTTTAGGCTGTGCCAAGGTTAGTGGAGCCACACTGATTTACACCAGCTGGACCAGCCCATTGCTTTGTTTTCTATTCGCTGTTACCACATTCACCGTAAGGTGTACACATAGCAAAGGAACACACCCAACAGCAATACCATGTCTAACTGTGAAATGGAAAGCAATATCCCCGTGTTAGAAATAGAACCTGTGGACATGGAGACTTAGTGAGGATAAGCTTAGGATTTAAGGTGAATAATGATGCTGTTGGTGGGATGGGGACAAGCGTAATATATGCACACATCATATATGTATGTGTCTGATGTTATGGATATGACCTACAACTGAATTTTGTATAGTTTCTGGTGTACAGTGGTATGCAGTATGCAAGTATCTGTTTAATTACAACTGCCTCATTGTCTTGGAACTATTATTACTGTCCATGAGGTCATCTCAAGTACCTACAGGCTTTGGAGAAAGTACCTCAGTTCACTAAAAACCTTTTGCTTGTATTCTGTCATGCACAGGTTTTGTGATTTTTAAAATAGAACAGAAAAAATGTTTCTGTCTCAAAGGTATGTGACGGAATTCATTTTCCTCTTATCCTATGGACATTGTTTTTAAGAGTACATATCACAGTATTCAGAGAGCAAACTTTCTTCTGAGCTGTCCTGCAGACTTAGGTGGTGATTTTTAATTGGCATGACTAGTAGATGGAGTCTAGATAGTTTGAAAGGATTCAGTATTGCTATCCTTGTAGAATCATACCTAAAAAATAAAAATATCTATTAGACACTACTGCAGAGGTGCTTATATTCATGAGCCCCCTGGAAAACACTATCAGGGTTTGACAACTATGGTAAGAAAGTATTCATGAGTTTACAATTTTGAAGGGTTTGAGTTCTTTGTAGTTCTCCAAACAGTTTTCAGAAACTATTTTATGACAGTTTTAAAAGACTTCAAAGTCTTTTACTCTTGGGTATACCAGCTTTCTCTGGAAGACAGGAGTGTGGCAAGAGGTCTAAGCAGAGGTAGTAATGATTCAGGTGACATCAGCTCTCCTCATTTCCTGACCTTGTGTGGCTGACAGTTTTAGTGAGGATGGAAACAATGCTGATTTCTGAAGACTGTCAAGCGCGAGCAGTTTTCTGCTGAGTTGTAGGAGGCTGGAGATCTATAAACCTTTTTAAGTGCTAGAAGGAACGCGAGGGCATTGTTTTCATTGCAGCTGGTCTTTGAGTCAGAAAGAGAATAGTAACTATTGAGGGACGGACCTCTGGAACAAGGCTAAGCTTTATTTATTAACTAGAAAAATTTCTTAGCTCTGCTGCTGTGGACAAATAAATAAGAATGCAGAAATTGTTATAATAACACAGCATGAAATTATATTGCTAAGGCAACACAAGTTCTTCCATTTTGAAAAATCAACATAAATGTGAATAGCACTTCAAGACTATCCAAAACTAAAGTACTTGCTACTGGAAAGCAGCACCCCAAAAATTTTTGGGAAAGCAGCATACCAATGATTATTGGTTGAAGTTTGTCAAAGGGTTTGTCTGACTTTGGCTAAGATGTTTCTGTACTAAATCCTTGGTTCCATTCCCAGCCCAACCAGCTAGATTTTTGAAAGATTTCAGGATGTATTTATTGAAATAAAAAGTCAAAAATTTAACTGGTGGGGTACCCAATAGGCCCTAGATGTTCTGAAATGTCACCCAGGGAGTTTAATGTTGTTTAGCTCGTATTTATTGCCAGTGTTTCAGGACAGTCTGTGAAACTTAAACATCCTGAGCTCTGCTGAAGAGGTGGTTACTTTCTTTGTACCGGAAAGGAAGATGAGGATGTGAAATTACTCATGAACGTTTTGTGGTCCTCCTCTACACAGGACTCAGCTCTTGACTTCTGACATGTTTGGTAGCTACCTTTACAAAGGCAAACTGGGAGAAAAGTGTATAGTGCACTTCCATGGTATTTTGTCCATATTCTAAATATTTTCTGAGATACCATTTGGCTACTCACCTCCATGAAAAAATGTATTTGTGTCTGGGTTTGTTCTTTTTTCAGTTGAGCAAAGAGGCACAAAGAAGAATTTTTAGGGTAGCACGTTACAAACCAACACATTTTGTTACCAGATGCTTCTGGGAGGGCTGTACAGAGATCCTCATTTTCTGAATGCTTTGGATCTGTAATCAGACCTGACAATGGAAATAGTCATAATGAATCCTTGCCCTCTACATGAAGAGAACATGAAAATGTGCAGAACCAGGTGGATGTCCCATTTTTTCTCAAGGGAAGGCTTTGGTACCAACTGTGTGATAATGATACAGCCAAATCCCTGCCCCCTTTGAAACAAAGGAGGAGAGGAGAAAGCCACTGGCTTTGGGCTGGTTCTCCTCCCGTGTCTTCCTGCTCCTGGTATAGACAGTGGTAGGACTGTACCTCCCAGGCTTAGAAAGCAGGAGGGGAAGTCTTACTTGAGTGTTATTTGCAGCTTGATGACAATGTTGTAAGCTATCATCTCCCAGCTAAGAGTAATGGCACCCTGTGCACACAACTGCATAAGGTACATCAGCTCTTTCAGGGAACAAGTCCTTCATTAAGCCACAATGTAAACTTAATTTACGGTAATCCCATGGGACACCTCCTTGATTTTATCTCATACATTAACTTGCCAGAAGTCCAGATCCCAGGACCACTCTGTATAGTTAAAGTCTCCCCAAAGACTTGACAGGATTAGGTAGCAAGGACATTTTTAATACTGTGTTGATTTTTTTTCCCTACATTTTTGCTGTACTGAAAATGTGTATGCTTTCAGATCCTGGCTGGACAAATCACCCAGTCTACGGCATTCGCAGCCACTTTGTTCCCTCCATCCTGTTGTGTTAAAAGTGATAAAAAATTCTAAAAACAGCTAGTCTCTCAGTCAGTTTGATTTCTGTCCATCTAATATGATTAATTGAACCTGAGGTCCAATTTAGAGCAATCCAATGAAAGACACTGGCACTTTTATTCTCACATTTGACCTGTCCAGCTAGGGAAATAAGTTCCAAATACTGTCAGTGAAGTTAATATGAACAGCATACAGAATTTCAACCCACCAAAGGGATTTGTTTTTAAGCTTCTCTGAACTCCAGTGTCTGGACGAAAGCTCTGGTGTTTAGAATTAATGATGTCTTGGGTTAGCTCACACAGCTTGCAGCGCTCTAGGTACTGCGGTTTGATGACTGTCACTGTTGGTTGGGTCAAGAATAGCTGCCACAGACATAATCAGTGCATTTCCTCATTTTATCAGACTGGTGCAAGAGGTAGTCATTTTTTCCAGGGGACAGAATTAATGGGTGAATGTGCTGTGGGGCTGGCACATGCTGCCTCCAGTTTAATAGCTGAATTAGAATCTTTTTAAACCCTTGGCACCAAGAAATGTGATTTCCCAATGCTTAGGGCTAATGCTGTGGTAAGTGCTGGGAAATCTTGACTGATAGTGCTAAGAGTTAACAGAGACAAAAAATAAAGCACAATAAATCCTACCTGAAGTGTTTGGCTATGTATGAATTACATATGTGCATATATGTATTGGTCTGAAAGGTATGAGCACACACAGAGAGATTAATTATAGTTTAACATGCACTTAAAAGGATCATCAAATCTAATATTTTTTCGCTCAATATTTCAGCATTGCTTCTGGTGACCAAGCTTGGGGGGAGAAAGATTTATAGCCACTATGTAAGAAACTGTATCAAATAAATAATGGGGCCAAATTAAACACATTGATTAACTATCATTCACTGTCCTGTAATCTCTTAATGACTAAGGTCTAATTTAAGATAGACTAGAATCAGGATTAAATTCTGAATCGCTATTATGATTGCATGTATTCATTAGGTTCTAGAGGAATTCAGGAGAGATTAAAAAGGCACCTGTGAATTAAGACTAGCTATTAATGGGGAAAGTTGAAGGACTTATCCATATTAATGGCATTTTTCTTATTCAGATAACCTAACAAATGGAAGCATTAAACTTTACAGATTGTTTGTGTATTCATGGTTTTCATCTGTCTAGTTTATTGTCAGAAAATCTGTAGAGCACCTTGAAATATAATAATGGCCACTGTGTTGCATTTACTAGTTGGAGTAGCAAAAAAGCTAATTAAAGAGCTTTTCAGGGCAGTTGAAAGGGAAAAGATTCACTCAGTTCTGCAGCCAGTCCAATTAGATAAAATAGAGGCAGAATGGGAGAGGAGAGGAGAGGAGAGGAGAGGAGAGGAGAAAAGCACTGTTTGTTTTAATTGACTGGTGCGTGAAGCTATTTATATTTAACACTACAAGTTTCAGATTGGCAAAAATGTGCCAAACCCAGGCACGTTACAAACCCATTTGAACTTGAGGGACCTCATCAAAAAGGTGAATGAGAACCTTTCTGTTAGCTTACTCAAGCATTTGGGTCGGAACAGAGGTAGACACCAACCACAATCTTAATACTTTTTTTGCAATTTCTTGTGTTCTTCTGTCAGTGATATCTATGTAGCACTGTAAGTCAAGTGCATTAGAAGTCTACATTTTCTAGCTCATGCTCAAAATATCCCTTCAGTACCTGTACAATTATCTCTGGCCTCCAGAATGCCTTCAATTAAGTTATTAAACTTATGTGTTTGGGTTTTGAAGTTGCAATGAAACAAAAATACCAAATATTTTTCTGGTGTGAGGAAAAACTGTAAGAGTTGACTTTTAAGATGATACATGTCCATCTCTCACTCGATAATCTTTTCTTACACTTTACTTTCCTAGGTATCTGATGCTTTATGCCTACATGAGCATCATCTATCTTCAATATACAGGTAGTCTTGCAAAAGTTGAATATAAAATGATGCTGCCCTCTTGAATAGTTGATTCCACACTTGATAATAAAGCACTTGCTATCTTCAGTCCCTCTTCTTCTGCCTTTTTTAAGCCAGTTTTCTGATGTTTTGCTTTCAGTAAAGAGGCCATTATTCCTGCAATCTATCATTATAAGGAGTGCTGCCTACTTCAGAGAACCTCTTGCAGCCTAACTGGAATCACTTGATGATTTGGATCATTAATATATTGCAAAATGACAATAAGAACTGAAGTGAGGGGGCAGGCAGACACAAAGTGCTGATGAAGATATATCTGTTCTGCTGTCAAAATTCCACTTGCAAATATAGAAGCCACCATTGGATTTCTTTTAGCTAGAAGGTGAAGCTTTAACACGCCTAAAGAGTATTGATTGTTAACCCTGTTGGTCTCAGTTTGGGAGTAGTCTTGGAACCCTTATGTCTTCTGCTTTTCCTCTAGGTTTTTGCTTCTGGATTTCAGTGTGAGATCTTTTAAATCATTCTCCTACTGATATGTTTTCCTTTCTTGAAGCTTCGTTTATTGTTATGGTAACACTGAAAAAGACTTCTTTTTTCTGGGTGTTTTCTCCCTTGGCACATGATTTTCTGAGTTCTGCTGCTTCTCCTTTTCCTACTGAAAAAAAAAAAAATCTTGCTCTTAATTAGATTTCATAATATCAATGATTTCTTTTTTTAAGAGGATGCAAGCCTAGGAACAGCAGTAGTTCATCTCATCTGCAGCAGGAACACTAATCTTGTACACATTGGCATGCACACAGGGCAATAAAAAGTGACATGATGTAACACTGCAGTGAAGAATTGTAGGCACTGGAGCCAAATCCTGTCATTTAAGACTTTCTGTGAGGAGTGATTTATTCTCAATTTGCCAGTGTGGGCTTTTTTGAGAAAGAGCAAGAGATTGTGTGAGTGTTGGGAATTATGCCTACACTTTTTAAGTCTTACTAGTGAGTTTAGGTATCTCTGCCTCCAGGTGCCCAACCGGACATTCCAGAGAGACTTGATTCTTGGCACACGTATATTGAGCTTGTTTAGAAAAACTCTGCCTCAAGCAGAACCCCCCAAATCATTGGTTTTGACTATCTGTTACCTTCTGTTCTGAAGATGCCAAAGATGATGGCTGTAAGGGACAGTGTTTCAGATATCATGCTCTGATCTAGCAAAAGAACTTCCAAAAGTTAACATTTTCTCAATCGGTACAGATTTTTAATAGGCAGAAATCTTCTTTTGCTCCTAGAAGAGGAGCTAGGACAGAGGCTGATGGGACAAATCACTTCACTTTTCATGTTATTAGTCTTCTGAAGGCATAGATCAATTGCCCAGAGCTGTTTCTTTCTTTTTAGAGGCAAATATATAATCTTATTAATGATAATGTTTTTTTGCCAACAGCATGATATTCTGTATTGTTCAGTTTAATAATCAGCATGAAACCTATTAACTGCATGAGATATGGTGTTGGAAATCTGGGGTAAAATCTTTGGCACTTGGAAATATTAACTAACTTGTTTGCAGTACTGCGGTCTCCTACAGTTAACATTCTGGCAATTACAAAGATACAAGCACTTAAAGATAAGCTTTCTGTTTTGTGCTATGCTTGTGCTTTACCCTGTAGTCAAAGTCTAAAGTAAGCCTTTTCGGAAGCTGCAAAAGCTTGGAAGAGTTTAATCTAATTTAATTTCTTGTGACTGTGAACACTTGGGTACCTCCTGGTTCTGAGTCTAGCAATCACTAAATCAACAGAGCATCTCTTCTCAAGCAGTGTTGATTTTAGGGGAAGTAAATCAATTACCCAGCAGAGGATTTCACCTCAATTGTGTTTCGATGCTTTTATGCTATATTTTGTGTTCCTCCATTGCCATTTCACTTTTGGCTAGCAAGAATGTGGAATTAAGCTGCTTTTATCAGTGACTGTGAATGTTTCTGCTTAGAGTCAGTTTTCCTTTCCTTGCATGTGCCTGTCTCTGTTGCTCAATTTTGCTGATGAAAGTTTTGAAACTTCCCCTTCACAAGAGGTCAGCAAAGCTTGCAATTTGTCACTTCAAGACATCAGTTCCTATAGCAAATATCTCATTAAATTTTCCATGTGCATATCAGAGGTTGAGGTCATATGGCCCCAGGTTGTCTTGTCTCTGAGGGGAAAGCTGGCGTTGGAGTATTTGATTGCTCCACCACAGCTGTGAATTTGAAGAAGTCAATCTTTTCTGGTTTGCACTCCCTCTAGGGCATATTTCCTCCTCTACACAATTTAACAGTGATTGGCTGTTTTAATAGCTTTTGAATAAGTTTGTTCTTAAACGTTGTTTCCCCCATTTCTCCTCTGTGCACAGTATGGAGTTTGCACTCTGAATAACTTACTGGTTTGCCTTGATGCTTTCCATGCCCTCTGCTCCCTCTACCCATCTTTTTAAGTATAGCAATAAGTAATTAGGGAATGTCATTTACACTTCCCACTTCTGGTGGTGCCATGAAAAGTATCGATGCTTATCATGGTGCCTAGAAGTCCCCTCATGACTTTCCTGTTAAAACTGTCCTGCTATCTGCCAAGACCTGAATCTCTCTGTAATTACTTTCCCAAGATTGTTCTGGTAGGAAGACTGTAATCACTCTATGACAAAGGTTCCTTCTCAGCCTTCCTGTAGAATTCCACTTGCTTTAGAGCAAAAGCCCTTTGCTTTAGATTGCTTTACTTTTCAGAAACTCGGTAATGAAGATGCAGACTTTCCACATCCGTTTACTGGTTTTCTATGCAAACTTCAGAACAGCATCTTTCAATGAAAGTCTATGACTAGCACAATTTTTCATGTACTTTTAATTTCTTTGGCTGAAGTAGATGAGATTTTAGCAAGTGAAACCACCCCACTCTCTGTTGCACGGCATTTGAATTCGCTTTTTCTCCTCGAAGAAACCTGTCCTTAGTGTTTAATGGAAAGCACATCTATGAATTAGATTTGCTAAATATCATTCACACAAACAACAGTGCATTCTCAAAATATCAACTCCTAATACTTTATATCTGTTTTAACAGAAAATAAGAAATACAGTTCTGACTTGCATGACAATGCCGTGCTTATCTTCTTTTTTAGGCTGGCATTGCTCAGAGCCTCCATGCTGGCTCTGGCAGGGGCTGGGTACAGCACTGAGCCCTGTGCACTCGAAGTGCAGTGGAATTTGCAGTCAGAGACACTTCCAGCCCTTGGGGGACAACAGGCTGTGGTGAATCAGAATAGGATTACGGCTCAGCTACAAGTCACTCATGCAAATCCACGACGAAATTGGGGCTTCTAACTCTCATTGCTTAACAACGGATTTGGGCACTTAAATCCTTCTAAGAGGGCAAGTGGGAGGGGAGTTGTTACAAAATAATTAGCACATACTGTGGTCTGGAGAAAAACAGGACCTTGTCCTGGTTTTCCAGTGCTTTGCAGTGTACCCTGACTTGCAGCAATTTCCTTCCCTTTAAGAACAAAGCCAATGTTACAGGTTAGTGGTTCTTCCTAAGCAACCTAATGTCGTTTGTTGTCTTTGCAAAATACATCCTGCAGCTTCTCATATGGGGTCTGTATGTGCTTCCTTGCACATGCTCTTAATGTAAGCAGTGCTTTAGAAACCTAGCGAACAGCGCAAGTCAGCTGAAGAGAGGAAAATCTGGAGATAGCAGGAGGCAGCCCTTAAGGGAGAGCAGCATAACCTGTTCCTTTGCATGGGGTGTTGAGCTCTAAGGACACAACAAATGGGTGCAAATGCCCCTGGGGCCAGAGGAGCAGACAAGGGGGCCAGCGGCTTTTAGGAGAGAGAGGCACTATTCCACTGGTGCTGGAGAGAGAAAATTCAGATTGACAATCAGAAAAACGTTTTGGTGAGAGTACAGTGACTGGTGAATGCAGGCATCAGGCCAAAGCAGCAGACACTTCAGTTAGAGAGGCATGATCCCCCTCATCACCACCACTGTAACCTGAAACAGGAAGAGAGTGTATCAAAGACCACAGCTGGAGCTGTTCCTGCCTCACTGTGTTGTTGTGAACAACTGCTGTGTTGTTGTCACAACAAATGTCTAGGTAATTGAAGTCACCCTTGAGACCAGGTTCTGTTGGCCTGAGACTTCCTTGAGCAGCCAAGGTAAGGTTTCGTCAGCCTCATCATCCTGATTGGGTCAGTATCAGATACTAAAGACGAGATCCCCCTTGGTGACAACCCCTCTAATCTTGATTCAAAGGCATTCCCTAGATCTTTTGTGGTCTCAGCTGACGTCCATACACTCAAATTTCTCTTTTACACAAAGTGCAGCTCCATCTCATCTTCTTCCCTTCCTATCTTTCCAAAAGAGTTAGTAGCCATCCATTGTGGTCTTCCAGTCATGCAAGTTTTCCCACCAGGTTTCTGTGGTTCCTGTGATGACATAACTGTCAAACCAGGCGTGGAGCTCTAGTTCCTCTTGTTGGTGTGTTGGTATACATGCACTTGAGGTGGCTCAATTTAGGGTTCTTGCCTTTGAAGAGGGTATAAAAAAATCATGAACAAAGGGTACCACAAGTCATGAACAAGAATCAATGGCCTGCTGAGGCACTGGATGCTGGTTTTCCTTATCTTTTGTAATTGCAACATAAAGAATCAATTTCTGTCCATAATTTTTTCATGATCTGGTCACAATAGACTATGGGAGAGACTGTAAGGGTCCTCTGTGCTAATCCGTAGCTGTTCTAAATGCATATATTCTATTCCTAGTGTTGTTGGCAGGCCTTATAACTGTATAGGTGGAGTGTCAAAAAGAGGGCAACTCTCTTAGGACTAATAGACAGAAGTTCAACGACTAATACATTCAGTTTCCTTTGAAAATCCATGCAGTGCAAGTGCTCCTGTGAAGTGTATTTGACTGAACAGGTTGCGTAGTCTTTCTATGCTCATATTAAAAAAAGAATAATAATTTAATAGTATTAAAAAAAAAAAGCAAATAACATGACATTTGTCGCTAAGCAGAGAGGAAAACTATTTGTGTTTCTAATGGGAGCCACTGGGAAAAGAGAGATTTGAGGGAAAAAAATCAGCCAGAGGGAATAGGTTGATGAAAGCTATAAGTTCTAAGAGGGTTTTATTTCTTTGCTGCTTTGTAGTTCCTGTGGGTAAGCAGGTAAACCTGACAGTTCAAACTACATTTTCCTCAATATCTGAAAATTCATTCGACTTCCCATGTTACTAATTATTTTTCCACCTGAGAATCAGCTATTTTGTTTCAGGCGACAGCAAGGAAAAAAGATGCAGCTTTATTACAGGGTCAGGAAAAAAAAAAAAAAAAAATAGAAGTCTCTGCATCCTTGATAGCATGCAGCCTTTTGTAAATAAGAATATCAGTTCCTCTGTTTTTTGGTGGATACAGTAAGCTCTTAGCACCTACAAGGTGGAGAAAGGAGGTGAATCCTTTTCTTTCCCCTCTTGAATGAATAAGTGCTGTTATTTAAAAGCTTACTGATTTCTATAATGCTAAATATATAATACATTCGTAGAGATACAGATTTCAATCAGCATAGAATCAGTAGGTTGGTGCTGAGAATTGTGGAAACTATGAGCATTTCTTTTTTAGAAAGCATCATACAGGCATTAGTTAAGTCTCTAATTAGGCATCCTATTACATTTTGCTTTAGAGAGGTTAAAGGCCTGGCAAACATACTCTGTCAAATCAATGGAAGTCTTTCCATTGATTTCCATTGGATTTGGACAAGTCACAAAGGAGTCAATTAAATTTTTCATGGGGTGACAAAGAATTAGATTCCAGATACCTGACCTACCCCCATCTTTTCTTTTCCTTTGAGTCTCTGATGGTCAGATAATGTACCCTGAGAAAGGAAAGGTTGAAGTAAAAATACAATATCCAGAACAATAGCTTAATGGATCAGTTGATCTCTGCAAGTTCTGTTGTCATTAAGTGAATAAGAAATTTAAATGGATAATTCATAAAATGGTTACAAACTCAAGTAGCCATTAGTAAATGTTTTGGATTTGTAGTTTAATAGCAAAGGTGAGAGACCAGAATTGAGGTTCTCTAAGGACAGGCCTTCCTAAAGATAAAAGTAACAAGCAACTTCCAAACAGTAACTTGAGAAATTATTTATGGATATAATTTACAACCAACCTTCAGAAATGCAACCTTGCAATAATGAAATGGGATTATACATAGAGCAAAAGCTATATAGTAAGGTCAAAGCTGAAATATGGAAATAATATATTCTGTGGTTTTACAAGGTCCTAGAACACCTTAAAAATTCACACTACCTGTAACCTGCCTTCTATGGAGCTGCCACTTTCACTGCCTTTTTCCTAGAAGGCTATTCTAGTCCTGTGAAGAAATGGATGCTGTAAGACCTAGGCGTGAGAGTGCTTGGTATCCCTCGTGGGGGTTAGGCCTCAGGATTTTCACAGACCCCTAGAAGACATCCGTGCTCTACAGATGTTAGTGAAGACTCATAAACCTTGAGGCCTGGGCTAGTAGGTTTTTTAATGAGAATTTTCAAAAATCTTTGGAAGTTGGGCCAATGTTCTGAGGGCTGTTTTTTGTATCTCGCATCCCTATTGTCAATGAGAAGATTTGATGGTTAATTTGAGGGAAAGACAATTGTAAATCTTGACTGAAATTGTTTTGACATCTATATCAAGCATACTATTTTCCCTATCCACCTGTATTTTCAAAAGTCTATTCATATAATCTCTATAATGTATCTTCTCTGCCTCATTAAATCAAGCAGTTTTGGAAAATAGTTAACTACATTAGGAAATGTAAAAGTTCTTTTCTCTTGTTCTTTCAAAAGGCAGAGTACCATTTTAAAGTCAATTATGCTGAAAGTCTAACAACTTGGTCCACACCATGAAGCTTCTGAGATGTGGAGTGTGGAAGTGACAGCAGAAGATCATCTCTGAGTTGTTTGAAACACCAAGTACTCAACTTCAATCAAAAGAAGCAAGTGTTCCTTTGTAGATAAGATAATTAATTTATCTAATTCTTTTTATCATCTAAGAGTAAGAGAAACTGAAAAATTCAGTTATGTAAGAGTTGAAGAGTTGAACAGAGATCAGGTTCTGTCATTTCATACACACATAAAGGTAGATGGTGTTTTTGCTAGTTTGAATATCTGTGATTGAACTACTGTTTCTTATTACAATAAATGATTGTAATGTGATGTGATCAAGAATATCAAACAGTTGACAACTTTGTCTTGTCCCTTGTCCACTTTTGTGTCCAGAATTTCACTGTATTATTGTGGCCAGTAAATATCAGGGGATGATCTGGTCACAGATGTTTCTATGATCAGGCCATGTTTAAATGAAATTGACAGTTTTCATGCTGAGCTGTCTCCTTACCTTCTGTCCACAATAGCTGGCTGTGCAGAATGATTCTTTATGATTCTGCATAGTTAGCAAAAAGAATAATTTTTAGAAGTATTCTTCAGTCTCCTTTCAGCAGTGAAAGGCCAAGCAAGAGTAATTTTGACAAGGGAGATGTTACTCCTTATTAGTTTCTTCTTACTTTTTCCTGAGCCTGGCCTGGCTTGAGGGATAGGCCAAGATACTTGATGTATCCTCGAGAACTTCCTTTGCTCAGATATTTAGCAACTTACTGTAATTAAATGATGTTTTTGATTTTTCCAGCAGCTTAAACTGCATAGATAGAGCACCCACTGGGAATTTAAATGCCAAAGTACATGAAAGAGAAGGGTGTCTGCAGTTCATTGGATGGGTCTGCATGGTCTGTGTACTTAGACTGGAGGGGGGAAATTACAAGTACAGTGAAAACAGATCACCTGAACATTTCCAAATAAGGCTTTCTGACAAGATTCTGTTGTAATACATTACTAAGGGAATATTTGCAGAAATAAGATTTTCTCTCCATTTTCTATTTCCTGGAGGAAGGTGAAAAGAGGGGACAGCAGATCTAAAGCCAAATACTGTAAATTCATTGACTGAATTGAAATTGCTGCCAATATCAGCTGATTGAAGGAGGACTTGAATCTCTCTCACAGTAACTTCTTCACTTCCATTGTATTAAAAATATAATATGAAGTCATAACTTTTTTTTTAAAGAATTTAAAAAGAAAACAGCCCTTTAGCTGCTTACACAGTGATTTAGATAACTTAAACATTGCACTGGGTTTTCTCAGATATTTGGCGTGTTTAATGAATTTCTCAGACATTTCATTCTCTTTGTAAGTGTCAATTATCAATCTAAGGTAATGGAGGATGGTTTAACATGAACTGTCCAGGAAGTTTATAAAATTATCACGTCAACACTGTATTCTTCCAGCAGAGTTAGAGAAAGATTACAAGAAAATGATATTGTCATGTAATTAAACAGTGTGCACGTTAATATTTTGCTATTACTTGTTACTTATTCTTCATACTGGCAAGTACTAACTGTGAATTTATCGCGCCATCAGTTTGCTGTGCTTCATGATTGTCAGTTCCTTAGATGGCCTGAAAACTTCAGGTATTAAATTGGGGGGCGTGTAGCAGAAGTGGTGATTTTTCTCATCCTCCTAACGCTACCCTAATGTGATGCCAAACAAGATTTCAGTCACAGTTGACTATGCAAATGTTTTAGATGTGATTTCCTGTTCTCACTTTTCCAGCCGCCAGTGGAAGGAGTACCAATACCCTAAACCAATATCCTTTTGAGGTATAGTCTCAAGTTGTCTGTACATTCAGAGTTCCCACATTCTCTCCAAATCATCATGTTTATCTGTTGTTGGGGTTTGTATTTAAGTTTAGATCTGAAAGCACAAATTCTTGCCACTCAAAACTCTGCTAGCTCAATAAGCTAGCAGAGCTCGCTATGAAACCCATGCTCATTTGGATCACATGGCACAAGCGCTGCCTGTGGAAACCATGTGAGTTCTCCTGGGGTAGCACCAAGAGTAGACACAAAAGACCTTGCGGAGGGCTAAGGATGCCAGTGATACCTAACATCCAGATGGGCAGAGAGACTAGGCTCAGATAAGTCACCGATGCTAATCCCAATTTCCACCACTGCAGAAAAACTCCTTTGAACCTAGCTGTGTATTTTAAGTCAAGAAAATGAATGTTTCTTTCCAGTAATGTTGATAGGTCTTTGGCAATGCTAATTAATGAGCATTTAGTTTTCCCTGTGGTAACAATAGATTTGCTCTAGACTTTTTAGGAACATTTGTGGCCTCTCTTGTGGCTACCCTTAATTATTCTTTTTTATTCTGAGTTTTGTGTCAAAAAAATCCTGTTCCCTCCAGGATACTTAAGGCTGGTGTTTATGTGATGGTTCTATTCCCTGTCAGAATCTAACTAAATAAATAAGCACTGTCCATGATTTTGGTTTATTAAGTAATCTCACTCTTGCAAGTGACTTAATTAAATTTATAACTTGGCAGTTTTTGTGTCTGTCAAATTTTGGTCACTGTGAAAACGTTTTTTGTAATGTGTCTCTCTTTTTCACTGAGGAGGTAAGCATCTTCTTAGTGTTCTCACAAGGAATTGTAAAACTTCTCTTGTGGTAAAAACAAGCGGTCTGAAACGGCCACAGTGCTGGAAACTAGAAAGCTGTACAAAGGTAATAAATGGCAGACCCTGCTTTAAGAACTTGCAAACTAAAGAACAATACAGAAGTGTACAAAACTCAAGGAGGATTCAATGTGATTCAGAATAAACTAACATGACAAAAGACTGGAAGTGGCTCATGTTGAGCATTTCTTTATTGGAGTCTTGAAGGACTGAACACTGAGCAAGGCTTTGAATCTGAGGGAGATACTTGAGCACACAGACCTACAAATAGTCTTTAAAAAGTTTTCCTGAATCATGGCCTTGGGAGATGTGGATTGCTTGATTGAAGAACTTCCCTCCTTTCTTGAAATTTCATTGGGAACTGTAAATGCTTAATGCCTTTATAAATCAGACTATGTGCATCTCCTCAAACCTAGAGAGGGGTGCACACATCAATTCCCGCTACTAGAAGGCTGTTTACATATGGTAGAATTTGGTCTTCAATTTTTAATTAATTTTGCACTGGAGATTTTGTAATGTTATGCAAGCAAGAAGAAAGGGATCTGTTCTTGCTACCTACTTAATATAGCTATCATTACAGGTACCTAGCAAAAATTAGTAGAAGTTATTAAAATCATAGGATAATTTGGGTTGGAAGGAACCTCAGGATGTCATCTAGTCCAGCCTCCAGCTTAAAGCAGGGTCAGTTGTGAGATTAATATGCTTTCAAGTTTTTTTATGCTTCTCAGCAGATCACAGGTTAATTCCAGCAAAGTGATAATTTCACCAAGTGCCAATCATTTATTTAGAAATTCAGCTATTACCACTTTTATATGCTTTTAATTCACGGGTTAACTATGGGAGCTCAGTAATGTATAGTGAGAATTCTGTAGTCCTTTAAAATGTTACACTCATTATTATATACCACCTTCTAACTTTCCTCATAGTTCCAACAAGTGCTAGAAATACTATTGTTATGATAAGTTATGGATCCCCAATGGAGGCATTTAATTTCATGGTATGTTAAAGACTATAACAGCCTATTAAAACAGAGGGTGGGAAACCTTACTGTAATAAAAAAAAAAAAAAAGGCAGCAGAATGAAATGCTTAGTGGCATTTCTCCAAGAGCCGTTTATCAAAACCCAAATCTTAGAGAGATTTTTTTGAAGTGATACATTCTTCAGGGGCTAACAATGAGAATGGTGTGGCCATCGTTTTTACCAAATATTGACTACCATTTCTAATTCAGAAGAGCTATCAGTGGCAGCTGAAGAGAGACTAAGCTAATACTTGAAGTATGTATATGATTTTACTTTCATTATTCTTACTAAAATAGCCAAGGAATTAGGACAAATAATGATTCTGCTCATGTGTGTGATTATAATATCAGTGCATAAACCTGTGAAGGCTTGCTCAGCGCTTAACTTTGCTCACATAAATAGTCCCTTTAGCTTGAAAACATGGATAACGCCCTAGTGTTTGTGCTGGCCTTTTGGAAGCTTTCAAAACACAGTTATCCCTGTGTGAACCTTGAACAGCACTTGTAGGTTTGACTGAGAATCTGAAAATACGTCCCTATGCCAACAGGAGTGGCAGAGCACAGCTGCTTGCTTTTCAGCTTCAAAACCCATGGGTTTTGTTTGCAGCTGTCTGTCATAAGTACTTGCTTTGGAGAATGTAAATAACTAAAGATGAAAGGTGATTTTTGTATAAGGGGAAAATGAGTAAATAGATGAAACCTGTACTAAACTCACTATTTAGTTGTCTGAGTACCTGTTTCAGTGCCCATTGTAGCCAACAGGAACCTTTCCATTGGCTTTAGCGGACACTGGGCTGATCCCTGGAACTGTACCTGTAAGTGCAAATGAAGAATCCTACAGAACTACTAGAGCTGAAGGATTCAGGAATCTGGAGTAGGATTAAATATTAATTTCTGCCTGGTTGGTATCATCTGGAACTAAGTCACAGAGGGCATTAAAGAACAGGTTAAAATAAAAAAAATAAACCCACACCCTGAAAACCACTGAAGTCCTTCCCCATCCCTTCCACAGGAGTACAATTCTACTGTCCTCTATTATTAATATATCATAATAGCACCAAATATGGGTTGAGTGTTTTACAGTCTGGAGCAGCATACAATCCATGATTTAAAAATGTCCGATAAAATTATAAACCAATGAATTGGGGACCTGGAGAAAGCAGAGAAGTGAAATTCACAGGTGGCGATCAGATAATGTTGTCACCTTAATAATTATTTAGCACCTTCACGATATCATGGAGGTACTATGGTGGGAAACAACAGTTAATAATGGTTTGGCAACTCAAGGAGTGTTGTAGAGCAGGTTCTTTCTGAGTTAGTTGCTTGGGAGAAGTCGTAACAAAATTTGAAGTTGGGGGCGTGGCAACTTGCAGAAAATATTAAGTTAATGTGAAAAGAAAGACTTTGGTCACCATCATTCCATGGTAATAGTAAGAGCCTTGAATATGAGGGCAAGCAGGCTCAGTTTGGAACAACTCAGAGAGCAAATCGAAGTTTCAGTAGTTAAGGTGGGAAATAATTTGTGGCTTTATCAGTGAAGGAGCTGGATGTGTAGAGGGAACATGGGGCTATGAAAGGGAGGCAGAATGATTTAGTACAGCAGGATTCTTTTGAGAATATAATGAGCTTCTGCCCCTAAATTAAAACTTTTCTTTAAAGATTTTAAATCCAAAAATAACTATCAGGGGAGTTTCACAGAAGCATTAATTACTTTCATTCCTAAATCTGACGGTGATCCAAATTCATGTTCCAACTACCATCCCTTTTCCCTTATAAATTAAGGTTGCAGAGCTAAATTATTGGCTTCAAGGACTGCAAAGGCAATTTTCTACATCATATCTCATTCCCAAGTTGAATGTTATACGTAGATTATGCACAAACAATGCTGAAAACCTTTATAGCAGTATCCCTTGAGCCAGTAAACTCTTTGTCTACTAAACAGAATTTCCTAATGACAGAGCAGAAGTATGTGACTGCCTGCAGTGGGATTACCTCTTCTCTAACCCTCCAGCGCTCTATCGTTGGCCCTTTTTTGATACAACTATTTTTCTCCTTTTTTTTTTATAAGCCTACAAGTACTATGATTTTATGAGTGGTATTTCCTCATGGTCCTTAATTATCCTCTTTCTTCTTGCTTTCTGAAGTATTTTTGCTTCATAACATAGAGAGATTCATGCAAGACAGGTGTGTCTTTCAGATGTATCTTCTGTTTCAGTTATCACTAACTTGGATTGGTTTTTTTGTTGGGTTAGGAAAAATGTTGGTTGCCTGTTGGGATTTTTTTTTTAATAAAACAAGGAATTGGTGTTGCTGTACTTCCAGACAGACTCTGTATGCATGTCATACCCATACGCTATTTAACCTGTCTGCTGGTTGAAATAGGGTATTTTTTTTCAGACTAAGATTAGTGCTTACGTGTGGGGACAGCTGAAGTTGCTCACTCCTCATGTAATGTCTAAAATATCCCTTGCATATCTCTGTCATAAGATTTCAATACAGAGGTCTGTCTAGCTTCCACCTGTGTCTTCGACATGCTAAATGGTACTCTCAGTTCAAGCGTAGGGACAAGGAAGGCACGAAGAATAACAGCTGGATGCTAAGGATGGGATCCAGGAATACATTCTCAATTTTCTTCTGTGGTTGACTAGTGAAGGAGCATCTCCCTGGTTTTGGCTGGGACTTCTGGACTGGTACAATGGCTGCAGGTCACCTGGGCACCATGCTGACCATCTGCACCTCAGCTGGGCATGTGTGTCCTCTGGCAGTGAGTCCGTTTAAACCAGTATCTGAATGAAATTTTAAAAAAAAACCCTTTTTTTTTTTCCTGTTTAATTGCATCTAGTCCGTTTCTTTTGTTAGATTTTCCCAAGGTACAAATGTATTTAAAATATCACAGACCTAAAAGGCCTGTGAACAAACAGCAGCAGCTTCTTGGGACTGCTTAGCTTGGCGCAGCCCCGGCTGGGCTGTTTTTGCAGACCTAGCTCTGAGAAATAAATCCTCTTTCTAGAAACTAAAGTTTGGTTTTAGCTGAGCTTGAAGTGAGCATAGACATCAAAGTAGGTGGTGGTGTTTATTGCTGTTTATAATACAGAGAGTTTTTTTCAGCCCTCAGCTGGCCTACTGCTTGGTCTACTGCTTGCGCGTGTGTGTATAGCCTGGCAGTCACCATCCTCCTTGGTCTGACACAGCATGATGGAGAGGGGCTCTTTGTTCTTCTGCTTTGGTTGTATCAGCAGATACAACAGGGGAACAGATTCTGGGTTCTGGATTTTTTTTGTTTTTCTGGTTGATGCTGGAACAAAAGTCGAACTTAACAGATTTCCCCCCTCAGACTGCTGGTGCTCTCCGAGAACTGTAGCCCTGTTTTCCTGCAAATATAATAGTCCAAAAGTTAATGTTACTGGTGACCTCCCAGCATAGCATCATTCTCCCAGAAAGGTATGCTTAAAAATAAGGCTCTGAAAAAAAAATCCTAATTCTACAACTGACGTATTTTGAAACTTCTGAAGACATTTTGCGATCCAGAGGTATTTAAATCCCACCTCAGTAGTTAACTTCCATTGAAATAACTGGATCCTGGAATAACTTGAAAATGTGGGCTTTAACAGCAAACATAACTTGTATATTTCACCTTTTTCTAACGCTTTGGTCTTGTATCCACTTACCAAAACATTTAATAATTAAAGTTTAAGAAAAATGCACATATGTTTCTCTGTAATCCGGGCCCACCCTGGAAGGCCCCCAGTAACTGGGACACCTGTATGGTATAATAGTTTAGCATAATAAAGCCAAGATGTGCACATCAGAGGCACTTGACCCGAGGCTATCAAAATACATGGAACTAGTAGGATGAAATCTTTCCCATTTCAATACAAATTTTGTTCTGATCCAGTGTTCTTAGCAAGGGGAGTTGGCAGCAGCCCCTTTCCCAAACTGTGCATGAGCCCCCAAGCTCTTCTGGCCATTGAATTCTGACTTTCCTTGTTTTTTAAGCAACCCATCACCCTCTCTGGCATTTATTCTGCTTTGAAACATGTAGACGGGATGGCAGAGCAGTTTACTGCAGTATTCACACTTATTATTTGGGAACCAACGAGAAGAAGAAAAAACCTGGGCTCTTTTGCAAGGGAATAGGGAAAGGCTTGTTTACCAGATCTCACATTTCTGGCAAACAGCTGGCTGTAGTTTTAATAATGAGCTGCCCATAATTGGAATGTATTTAATCCAAGTTAACACACATGCACTAAACTTGCTAATTGGGAATTTCTCTTTATAATAAGCACATTACTCTTGCTTTTTCAAGTAATGTTAACGTGCTGATACAGCAGAGAGAGTGCACCTCGCCACATGAATGCAGCTAGCAGGCCCCAGTGCATGGTAATTTTTGAAGAAAACATATGGTAAGAGTAATGGCTGAAGTCTGTAGACAGCTTGCCTAAATTACAGTGCATCCATTGAAACCAGGACACATGCTAAGCTGCTGAAAGCAAAGAGATGTCATTAAAAAATGATTCATATACCTTTGCCTTAATGAGTGCTCACACTTGAGGATTGCCAATTGCCTGATCAATAGCTTCACTGCTGCACGAGGCAAACTTTGTACAAGTGAAATATTTCCATTACAGAAGTGTGGAACTTCAGCATATACACTTTTGCCTTAAAGGAATTTGAAAATAATATTTTTTTTTTATATTTCTGAAACCTGCCTATATTTGAATCTAGTAAATAAACAATCATGCACTGCCATATGGAGCAATTTCATAACAGCACATGGTGAGGTTCTAATGAGTTTTACCATACTGTGCCTGACAGGTGAATTTTCAGCTTTGATTACAGGAGGCCAAAAATAATTCATCCAGGCCAATAAAGTTTGATTTAGATAAGACTCGATTATTTTTGCTATCAGCCATTAAGAGCTGTTCTATCCTCATTTTCATTTTCAGGCACATAGCCTGGCAACAAGCAATAATGGATATTTATTGGGCTATCAAATCCACAGAGACTTGTTTACTTATCTGAGTACTGCAATTGTCAATATTCCGTAGTCCACTGACTGCTATCTTTAAAAAGTGTCATGTTTAGGAGTTGTTTTCAAGCTCAACTCTTAAACTTTAAAAAAGTACTTTGAAGTTATTATTAGTAATGCAGTGCCTAGAGACCCCATTATGCCAGCCAGGGTACAAACAGAGCAAGAGGCAGACCTGACACAGAAAATGTGCAGACAGTCTTTTGTGCTCATTGACGAGCTCAAACATCTCCAAAGCAGAGACAGCCTGTCTCCATCCTGCTGCAAGTGGGTGCCTCTCCATTGAATTAATGGCAGCATGAACTCTGTTAACAAGACATATTATGCTATTGAAGGATTACAACATGAAGCAATAGAGGTGCTGCTGTGCTCAAATGGAGCTGAGTCCTGTCTACTGCAACACTGCATATCTTGGAATTGACAAAAGCAGGTCTGAGGAAGGCTTAGAAATCTTGTGTTAAGCCTGTGTCATAAGCTGCTGCTACCTTAGATCTTGCCCTCATCTCTTGTGATTGACTAATGGCCTTGGGCCCTGAAGGCCAAGTTATACAACTGAGGCAAAGCCACAGAGTTAATTTTAATGAAACAAACAAATATTGGTTTACTTTGTTTTTCATCACATGAAGACATACGTGTTAGTATACTATTTCAGATAGTCCAGTTTCTCTGGTTTTCCAGCAAACTAGGGCATTGAATTATTCACAGAAGGTGAGTGCAAAGGGAGGTGTGCGCTGCCTCAACCTCCTGCAACTGCAAGAATAAGTACCTGTGCTGTAGCTCTTGCCTTGAAATTTGTAAGAGTTTCTTCCTTGGTGCTTCCCAAAATAGCTTTGTGTTCCTGGAAGGCTGGTAGGTCTCAAACTTCTAAGATTTCACCTTAGTATTAACTACTGTTTTTTAGATATCTTAGGTGAAAAGGCATACTGGATGTCAACTTGATCTCTCGGAGGCCCTTTATTCCCATTGCTTTTTCTTCACTCTTCTCCTCCTTCTTCCTCTTATGTTCAACAGGTGAAAAATGAGCATTTATGCCTTTTCACAAAACTGGCAAATAGGTAGTCATGCCATTTCTGTGTAGCGTGTGACATTTTATGCAAAGCTTTATCTCTGACCTTTCTTTTCTTACCCTTGGTTCAATTTCTTTCTGCCCTGGGGTGTGAGACAATGAGTTAATTATGAGTCCTGGTAGGCCCTTTGCGGGGTTTGGACCTTCATATGTATCTACACAAAAAAAGTGACCTTGAAGGTCCTTTTTCAAAAGATGTCTCTTATCAAACTGCATCTCCTTTTTATTCTTTTTCTTTCAGCAGAAATTTTAATTTTCTGTTAAATAAGGGTCATTAAGAATTCAGTATGAATAAAAATTATATAGAATGAAATGATATTTATTTATTATTTTTTAGGGATTAATAATCTTGGGATTCCTGCTCAAGGAATTCAGAAATCTTTGCCTGAAATTTGGGATTACCTCTGAATCTCGAAGTGGAAATGTAATTTGCAAACACATTCCCCAAAGACGCTGAAGTTAGACAGATCTTTTAGGTCCCGTATTTAAAAATTAAATAAAAGGGCTTCTGATGGTTTCCAGAACTAATATAAGAATGACTAGGGTACTCATTTGAAAGTATCACCAGTGGCTTGCAAATACTTTTTCTTTGCATTCATGAACTGTATTGCAGTCTGGTGTCCTACTTAAGGATTAAAAACTTAGGCTAAGCAAGGAGCTATGAAATTAAAGCAGCATATAACTGAGCCAATCTTAGGTAGTATCTCTGAGGTAATTAAGAATGGAGCAACACAGTGATCAAATCAAGGTTGCAATTAAAACTGAATCAACAGATCAATGGGTTCAAATGAGCAAATCATCATATTAATATAGCAGGTAATCAAGTAGAATTAAGAGGTTGGCACTGGAGGGAATTTCTGTTAGTTTGAGTCTTAAATTGCAGGGAGAGACAGGGAAAAACCTGTTTTCTTTGAGCCTGAGATTCAATAGCAGTGATCACTGACCTAAGAAAGAAGCACGTGCATGATCTTTCTGATCCTAAGTTTACGCTTAGTGTTTTCATCCAGTATTAGTGACAGTTTAATTTCAGTTCATTTTTAGAAGGTGCAGCTTATCCAAACTGTTCTGTTCTAGCTCACAGTTTTACAGATTACTTGTTCTTACAGGTTATTGATCCCTAGAACACTACAGAATCCACTCGTGCTTTTAACCATCATCTTTGTGTTTAAATTAGGTAAATGGCAGTGTTTAGACTGTCTGCTGTTAACTTCTATTGCTAGTGTACCTTGAAGTCCAGTTCTAAACCAGAACTGAATGAATTAGTAAAGAAGAGGCAGTCCTTTTTCCAAGGTCTTAAAAGTAAAATATAATGTAACAAAAAGTAACCGGGCAATCTCAGGGAACAAGGTAAATGGTTTAGGTGTGTGAATAGACAGAAGATGCTCAAGATCATAGGGTGATTTGGGTTGTCAGATCAGACAACCTCCAGTTTTGTTTTCAAAAAGAATCTGTAGCAGTCAAGCATAGCCTAGATGTGATAATACAGCAATAAGTCTAAATCAAGAACACACATGAGCTTCTGGCACTAAGAGATATGTGGAGTCCGTGGTGTGAAGACTGAACTTGATCATCCACTTAAGAAAATGGAATTAATTCATTAATGTGGATGTGCTAAAAAATACAGTTTCATGAAGAGCCTCACTTATGAAATGTACAGTTTCTGTGATGTTCTTCTAAATGGCTCCTTCAGCATTTCATACTGTGCTGAAGCTCAGACGCAACCTTTGCCTGCAAAGAGAGCTTTTCTGTGGGTCAGTTTAGTCCTTTCTTTTCCAAATCTTTGGGAATACCCGTCTCTGAGATCTCCACCATCCTATAAATTCAGTTAAAATACGTTGTTAGTCTCTAAAGTTATTAGAGGCATACAGACAGTGCAGTAACACAAGGCTTGTCTCCTTAGGCAAGCATAACAAGATCTTTATACATTTTATTGTAATAAATTCTCTTCCTGATTGGAGTATGAATCTTCCCAGACTCAACTAGAATGTAGGCATTCTCTACAATTCTTTAAAAGTATTTTGCCAAATAGGTTAATTTCAAGATCGAGTCACGTTTTTTCACTGATACAAAATAACTCTAAACACCAGTTATAAACACAGAGGTACCTCATATATGCCTGTTTAGTATGATAAACTTGTTTTGCCTTTCCTGTGTTAATGGGGATGGCCTTTTGGAAAGACCATAAAATTATCATGTGAAAAAGAGATTGTTTAAAATTCAGCATGATCTGGGGAGTTGGGCTATGTTTCTCCAGTCAAAATGGATGCCTACAAATCTTGCCATCTTAATTCAGAGACCAGATGCAACACAGGTCAATTTAATTTCATTACTGTCAGAAGGTCTTCTGAAAAGATTATAATGTTTGCAAGCCACTGCCTGCCGCAAGGTGATGCCACTTGAGGAGAGTTCACTGGGGACCACATGCTGGAGTGAAATTAATTAACCCGTGTCAGCAATGGAGACTTAAAAGCAGGACCATAACTTCTTCGCTTGCTCACCAAAGGCAAAGTAATAATCAGTTTAAATTTCTTATACTGTTAAGAATCAACACGTAAAAAGTTAAATGAATAGGGTTTTTTTTAAATTAGTGGACATTCTAACAAAAAGGGAAGACTGAAAAAGTAAGAGTAGGCATATTTTTATTTTCTGGTTTTATAGTAGGTGCTTACTAAGCTTAAGCTAACAGAAATGCAACTGCAGCACTGGATTGCCCATGATATCTAATTTTCAAACAGACATAAATACTACAGAACAACTTGTCATTTTAAAAGGGTAAACAGAAAAATCATATAAATTAAGTGACATTTAAGAAGTTCAGGGTTTATATCACAGCCACCAGGGAAATCAGAGACCTAAGGAAGAAATGTTTCTTTAGAGCATTGATGTAATCAGGCTTGGGAGAGATATTATTTTTTTTTCCTGAATGATTGTCCGAATAATTTAGAAGCATAATTTTGGACTCAGATTGTCACAAAGGATTAACTCTGTTTCTTTTTAATTATGGATGCTGCATTTGGAATTCATTTTTAAGTTGATTGAAAATTAGTTCACTAAAGCAGTAAAAGGCTAAACGCAGTCAGGTGACTGTAAGAAATAAAAAGCCCCACCGAGGCTCTGGTTTTTTTGAAAACAGAAGAAATAATAGCACAGCAGCAAAGATTATTTTGCATCCTTACCTAAGTGTTTATAAGGCCAACAGAGCCTGCGCTGGGGTAGAGGAACACTTTGATCACCTCCTGAGGTCCATACAGAACATTTGCTATAAGGCTGAGTCTGTCAAATGTTGATGGGTGTCTTTGCAAAAAGACTGCCTCACTCTGGAAAAGGACCTTGAGGTGAGTTAAGCACCATGGTGGTGTCTGTGACTAACTGGAAAACATATTGACAGCAGAGTCATGGCTGAACTGTTCAAGGATGCTCAAGGCCCAGCTCTGCTTAGGCTGGAGGGGCTGGGATGGAAAGGGAGAAAAAGGAGTCTCCCACTAAAACTTTGAAAGGATGACTGTAGCACGAGAGAGGTTCCCCTGAAGCCATTTGGGTGTTAATTGCGCCCTTGGTGAGATGCAGCCTGAGAGGGGCATGCCCCCGCCACCCCTCTGCGGCTCCACACATCCTGGTGTGCAGCCAGGCACTTTGCTCTTGCTGAGACTAGGTCAGGCCTGAAGACCCCTGCTAAAGACACATGCCTGTTCTGGGGCATGACAACAAAAATGAGCTCTTGCTGTAGCTGATCAAAGGCATCCCTCTGGTATGTCGGTGATTGAGCAGTGAGGCATCCAGAGTGGGTGGTTCTTGCAGGGCTTGCTCTGAGTGCAGGCTGTAGCAGCTACTGTTCCATGCTATAAATGCTGTTTCCTTTTCAGTCTGCAGTCGGATGCTGCCGTATCAATGAGCAGATGATTAGAAGAGCAAGCAAGGGGAAAGGTCACCTCCCATACTGTCACAGCACATCAAACAGCTAGCTGATATTTCTAACCCACAAGTGCAGGAATTCATCGTGCTTATCTCAGAACAGTGTTCTGCGCACCAGACAGCAGTTAGGGCCTGTCCTCGCTGCTGGCATTTATCATGTTAGAAGATGACCTTTGAAGGATCAAGTTACCAAACACCATGCTGGCCACAACTTTTCAATATGTATAGCCAAGAGCTAGCTGTAATGCAGTGTTATGCCAACTTGCTTAGCCCAAACAGGACCAGAGCTTGACCTCAATACACAATATGACCCATTCTTTGCTGTATTATCCAATTAGTCAGAATCATTAAGTTGTCTCTTTAAGGTCTTGTTCTAACAGGAGACAGTCTTATTGCCAAGATAATCCCTAACATTTTACAAACATACCGTTATAGACAGTACTGATGAAAGGCAACCTCAAGGGGGTTGACTAATCCTCCCCTCATCCTAAGGCAGGATCAGCAAGACATTTAAGCTTTTCATGAAAGATATTTATCTAACCCATCTTTAAAGAGAACCTATAATTCTGGGGAGAGGGCTGGGTTATAAACCCTGTCACTTATTCTGTCTTTCTCTATAGCTTCTTTTTGGGGTTTCACTTTTTTTTTTTTTTTTGACTCATTTCATCCACCAAACATTTGGTTACAGATAGTAGAAAGAATATGTTTATACATTGCCTATAAATAAGTTATTCCTATATGTCTTAATAAAAGATTAGTCAGTGGCTCAGAGTCCATTAATTAATAATCTCAGGCAATCTATAGTAACTTCTACTGATGTATTCACAGTTTATCTGTATACATACCACTCTGATGCATCTTATGCATATAACATCTGATTCTTCATGTAGAAATCAAGTCACATCCACGTTTAATAGAATAAGTGCTCAAATAAAAAAATCTTTAACTTAAAGTCTTTCCATTCAAACTTGTTTTTCATGAAATTTTCTATAAAAAAAATGTGCCTCTATCTTGTAGACTGCTGTCTGAAAAATGGACTACACTCCCACTTTTCTCAGAGGCATTTTACACTCGGATTTTATGCAGCAACTATATTATGATGTTTGAGAAGTAGAGCTATGATCTTTTCTGGTCCTTGTTTGCTTTTTATCAGTGACATCTCTGACTTAGAAGATTTGCAGTGCTCTCATATACAAAATTATTAGTATGTCAGCAGAGAAAGCAGAAAGCTTTTTCTGTCCTAAAGGGTTTCATAAAATGTTATGCAAGTGTCTGTTACAGATGGAGTTGGTAACACTGCTTACTCTTAAGGTAGTCCAGCATTTGGCATTTTCACTTGCCAGTTTTTAATTATTCAAACAAAAACTTTTTATGCAAATATTTGCTTCAGGCTAAATGTTTTAGAGAACTTTCGTGAAAAATAGTTCAGCTGCATCCAAGAGTATAGAAATCTGAGGAAAGGAGGACATTAGCTTTTCCTCATGACAAACAAAATATTTAAATGATTTAATTAGAAAGGTTTGTTTGCTCTTTGTTTAAAATTTGCCAGAGAGATTTGCTCTAACATCAGAGATCTGTCTTCTCCAGCTCCTTGAAAATCCATGATGAGTCTCTGAAAAGCCTCCACCTGACCATGCTCAGTGGCTGCGTGCTGGAGTAGTCACCGAGTTCTCCAGGTAGCTTCTGCTATTGGCCTTTGAGGGACTGTGCAAGGTCACGGCCATCTAACAAAGCTGTTTAATTTGCAAGAACAGCCAAAGGAAATCATAGTAATCCATGTATGCTTTCTGGCTGGCTGTCTAGTAGGGCCAGAATGGTTCTTTCTTTATTCCAGCCTACAGATAACCTGGTGGAAGTGGGCACTGTGGTTTATTCACCATTTCCCAGGGGGGGATGACATGTGCTGTTGCCAGATATCCAGGTCTGCATGATTGCTAGGGTTTGTTCTGTTTTAAACTGAGAGGCACGAGTCATGCTTTATAAATCAGCAGCTGGTATTTTTTATATATGTAAAAAAACCCCAAAACTTAAAGTTGCTTCAGAGATGTCCAATCTGTTTATATTTGGCTATCACACCTTTGACCCAAGCAATTGGCAATGGCAGCTTTAGTTAGGATGAAGTCTTTTGGCAATAACTTGCAGAGGGGCCTGATGAGGACAGAGCAGAGTACAGGCAAGTACTTGCATGGTGTTAAGCCTAACCATGCTCATCTGGTTATTCTAATGTTCACTTGAAAATAAAATAAAAGTGCTCTGGATTCAGTCCAGAAATTGTCTGTGTTGAGCATGCTGCATCACCAGACTGCAGGGACTGCGCAGGACTTACTCTGGCAGCTGGAAGAAGCAAATGCAGAGACAATTATGGTGTTAAGCACTGAACCAGAGAATGGGGAGACAGTGAAACCCTCCCCGCTTTAAGCACTTGATCCCTTGTGATGATAACAGTCTGCTTTTTGTTGCCAGACGTCTCATCACAGCCACTAGAAGTCTGTGCTATGTACCCAGGTCTCTGAGACTCCAGCTTGAGGAGACTTTCTCGCTTGATAGAATTTCATGATGAGTTGTTTCATGAAATTTAAGACTATTTTCCCATTATGGATATATACACAAACAATCTCGCTGGGGTTTGAAAAGGAACCAGCTACCTTGTACCTCCAAACTTTTGCGTGCCGGACTGTACAACCTTAATAACCTTCTGAATTATTTATTTTTCAGACTCTTATGTAGCTCTCAACACTTGTATCAAATTGGAACTGTAGGGGAAACTCGGGCAGTAGGACATAGTAGCAATTGTCTCCAGTGCTGCTCAACTGTATGATAGCTTAGCTGACCAGTTTTTATGTTAATGGAGATTGTACTGACTAGTGTTGCTAGCTTGTTTTTTCTACTGTTGATTGTGCTATTATGCAAAAACACCACCTCCAAACTGCTCATTGCTGACATATTGTGAACTCCTGACTCATTTGTGGTTCTGTAGCATGGCATTGCATGGCCTTAGGCATTTAGGTCCAGTTGAGACATTCATTATTTGGGTGCAAATTTATCGTCATTAGACAAAGGGTTATTAATTACCAGTAATTCTGACAGAATAGTAATGTATAAGTTTTTCTACTTAAAGTATGATACCAGTGCATTTGGAGTGGAACACGCTGTATCCGTTTTCTTCTTAAACTTGAAAACCAAAAGCAATTACTTTGTAAATCACTGTACGTCACTGTACAAATACTTCTTTAAAAGGAAATCATGATGAGAATGCTGTTAAAAAGGTGAGCTGACTGGTGGTGGTTTTACAATGCAGGACTCTTTGGGAGTCTGCTAGCTAGTGCTAGAGCATACGTCTGTGTAGCTAGAGGATGTGGCTCTTTAGAGGTCTACTGCTGCTGGTAGTTAGAAACTCCTGAAATGAGCGATATTTTTGCTGTCCTGTCGCATCTAAAGTGGCTGCGTTTAAAGTTAGATGGGAGATGTTTTCAGAATTAGGAGCTTATGGGGAGGGGTTTTCTGGAACTGAGTTCTAAATCAAAGCGAGTATGTCTGGTTCTCACAATGCAAAATTAAATGGATTAGTTTAAGTAAATAGGCTTTCAATTTAACTTGGAAAGACTGTGGGATTTGGGTAAACAATTACAGGGCTTTTTTTTTTTTTTATTTTAAAAGAAGGTCTGTCTTGTACTGTTAAAACCCAAAAAGTACTTTTCTTACTGAAGAAGTATCTTCCAGAATGTGGGACAGGCTTCATAACGCACCAGATCATAAAACAAGGAGTTTTATTTCAATATATCTGTCTCCACAGTGTAATGTACGTTAGTATGTGTAATGACTGCAGGGACTGGTTAGATGTGTGATAGAACACACAGGACTATGCTGTTATCTTGTTTTAATTACATGCAACATTTTTCTTCAAAATGAAGAAAACAATAGAGACAATAATCCGTGAGCAAGCAGATATGTGAATGCAAAAGAGATGCTTACACGATTCCTCTGTTGGTAGTACTAAGAAGAAAGGTCATGAAAAGCCCCATAAATAGCCTCTATTACCCAGGAAGAATGCCTCAGTAAGTGTCTGACAGAGAGATCCCCAGCTCCCAGCAGCCATTAAAGCAGACTTTCACTTTCAGACATTAGAACATAAAGCTCCTTAATGAAGGGAAGATGTTTTTAGTCAAATTGTTTTCCTTTAATATTTGTTTTCTCCACTTGAACAAAATGTATATGACAAATGACTGACTAAGCTTACAAGAAAGATCATTGTTAAAAAGGACAGTTTGAATCAAAATTTTTTTTAAAATTCCCATTACGCTATTTAAATGGAAACAATCCAGACATCATTAAAATAAAGCAGGATTCCTTTAGGGAGAAATTATTTCTGGTTTGATTTCTGTCAAAATGACTTTGACTTTCAGAATACTTTTACAAAATGTTTTCCTGAGGCTTTGCCTTTGTGAAGGGTTTTTAAACAAAGGAACTATTTGCCACTAAACAGAAGTAATCTGATAAAAGATTGAATTCAAATTAAGTATGCTGCTTTCTAATGGAAGAGGTTCTTTATTATTTTATTTTGTTTTAAGACATGTCACCTAATCAGCACATAAATCTTCATAGAATTCATCTGACAGCCTCATTAATTTCCTGTGAATATTGCAGTGCGAAGAAAAGACCATAATTTCATGAAGGTAATTTATTCTAAAATCAGGTGCCTCATATTTTTAGTTCCATGGGTTTGTGTTTTAATGAAGCTAATCTCAGTCATAAACACATCCTTGTGGACACAACATGGTTATATACTGATTCTGGAGAAGGCCTGATCCTGCTCTCACTCATGTGACTGTAAATCAGGAATAACTCCAGTGAGGACACATGAGGGTATGAACCAATGTAACCCAGATGAAGCAAACCTCAAGGGGCTATAAGAGCTTCATTTATGTCACATTGTGGCAAAAGTGGTGTAAAGGACCCTACTTATGAACCTGAAACACCCTGTCTGGCAACAGTATGGTGTTAGAGCAGCAAAAACCTGAACGGATGCAACCCCGAGTCGGGTCTGCTATGGATACCGAAGCTCTTGCTTTTCCCCAGCCTCTCCCTCTTAAGTTCAAGGTAATTCTTTAAAAGTTCAGCCAGTATCTGAAAAAGGTGAATTTTCTGCTGAAAAGCACATCATCTAGGGCCTGATTTTCAGTTTTTTGTGCCTCAGTCACTTTTATTTGTGCGGCTGAATCTGAATTTTTCCAGTTATGTGAACAGAATAATTTTTTTTTCCTATTTCCTTTCTTTTTGTTGTGCTTTTGTGTTTTGGTTGCTTGTGTCTAGGCATAAACATAGCAACAAAGAGCAGATGTTTCTGTTGTCCTTACAGCTTCTGGGGGAGTGGTCTTGACAAAGGAGGCTGCTGAAGGGGGTGATCAGGTTCTCCTTGTGCCAACCTGAGACGACGATTACACCAGAGCTGCACGGAGTGTGGAGGTACTATAGTCTCTCTTTGTCTGTTCTTTTCTGCCCTACAGTGGAAGTGATCGTGTTCTGAACTGTAACTCCCTAAAATTTGGGCAAATCGTCTATTTAACATCAGTGTTCTGTAATGGGCTTGATGATGAAGGTGCTTGTATAACATATATAATATTCTTGTCTTAAGTAGAAGCATTGGAGCTTTGATATAAATTGATATATGTTACTAAGCACTGGCTATGGAAAAATCACAGACTTGCTGGTGGTGAGCTGAGATTTTGAGGATGCATGGTTCATCCCATATTTCTGTAGCTTATGTGTCTTCAAAATTCTGCCCACTTTTCAACGTTGTCATTCTCTTAATGCTGTTTAAAAGCTTGGCGGTCACAAACCCTACGCATCTATTAAAAATAATGAGATATAATTTCAGAAAACAAGGAGCAATTTGTGTGAAAGTGGTGTGGGCTCTAAGCAAATGCAAAGAGAGCCCGTTTCATTGTCAGAAAAGTTTCAGAAACTTCACATGCAGAGTGTACAGAAAACATCTTTCAGACATGATATTGAAAATTGCTAATATTTGAAACCAGCTGGTGTAACAAGGTTACTGAGGTGAGGAGAGAACTGCTGCCTGGAGGACATGTATTAGAGAGATCAGAAGATGTTGCAGGCAAGTTTCAATATCAGTAGCTATTTTTTACAGTAATTTCATTGCAACATTGACCACTGAGAACAACCACCCGTCATTTAACCAGTTCTGCAACTTCTTTTTCCCCCACTTTTAATCTTCTAGTGGAGGCAGCTGAATAATACCTTTTTCAAGGTAAGTGTCTGATGTGTTACATCAATCACTAGAATTTCTTCTAAGATCCACATTATACTTTAAACCTTGACCTTAACAGCCATATCAGCATAATAATTTTTAGGTATCTGAAGGATTTAATACTTGATCAAGGCAGAAGGTGTTGGGGGCTCCTTTTATGACCCATGGCATGTAGGAATATGATTCTGTTGCTCCCCCTTGCATTATTCTCCATCATCAAGCTTTCAAAGGCAAATAGCTGTGTGGCATGGGTGCAACCTTATCTGTATGGTAATGCTTTATTAAGAAATAATAACCAGTTTAGATGAATAGCAGGTAAGCTATTTTGGAGAAAGGTGTTTAGTTTCCAGGCCAAGTACAGCACGGAGAGCAGCAATAAAAATTTCATCTCCTTGCCCCACGGTGAGACAGAGCTCTCTTTAGCATGTTTTAGTGTTCCAGGCTTCAGAGCTGTTGGATGCTTTTTGAGACTGAGAAAGGAAAGTGCTATAGTGATTTTTATTTTTTTAAATGGTGGTTTCTGTTACGCGAACAAATTAGGTAAATGGTGACCAGCTCATTGCATGAAGGCTACAGAAAATCTTTCAGATCTTAACAAGTTTCGGTCCTAGAAGTTTCTTCTATGAGATCCATTGACCGACCACTCTTGTGAAGATGTCTCATTTTGCGGCCATTTCTGAATGTGCAGAGTCAATCAATTCACTTGCAAAGCTGTTTGGTAATGAGAAGTTACTCCTGTTTCCATTAGGGATGATCGAATTTTTTTCAATATTTGACAGGTTTTTATGATTTATTTTGGGAGTTGGGGAGGGTCTCCAAAAGTTAATATATTTGACCAAGACATTTTATAAGAAAAGAATAATTTTGAAAAACTAGTAAAGTGTCATTTCTACTCTCTCCATCACAGGGGAAGGAGATTAATTTTTCTCTTATTTAGTGCCTAAGACATGCAAGCTGTAGCTGTAGTAAACATGGGTCAGTAACAGGGACTGCCAGTTTGGCCTCTGTCATTCCAGGCCAAGACGCTGGTTTCAAGCAGGCTCTACCTCAATGAAGCAGTCTCTGTTGTTTGAGCAAATTGCAAAATGTGGGTCAAGGCTTACTTGTGAATTCAGTGAGTATCTCTCCATTAACATCAGTAAGACATTGGCCAGGCTTTGGTGTCACAGTCATATTCTACCTATTGTGATAAATGAATTTGTTTGCAATATGTATACTGCTCTGTGAGGGACAGCAAGTTCTCAATGAAAATAGTCCTGTTTGGCTGCAGGTTAAAATAAATATGTAATAGGTTCTTAATTCCTTCTGGAATTTGCGGTTTACTAGTTCAGAAGTTAATTCTAAGTACCACTCAGCTTGACACAGCGTCAGGCTACATTTTTTTCAGTGAAATAGCTATGGAGTTAGCCTACAATATTACTTTAGTGTTAAAAATGGATGTTTGAGTAGGGATTTCCATAGCAGAAAATGATTCTTTCAAAGCATGTATAGATGTGCACTGCATGCACTTTATGAAAGGAAATGCTTTTCTGTTGTTATAATCCCTTCTGCTATTTCTAGCAAATATTCATTTGACTTGTAGGCTGCTCCATTTCCATAAAGCTCCTCTGTCCTTAACTATCACGTCATGAGACTGTCTGAATCCCCTGTTTGTGATGAGGCATGATTTTCCTGGGCTTTATCTTGTCACAACCGTAGCAAAGCATCAGACATGCAAAAGTAGATGAGTGGTGAAAAGAAGAAAACCTTTGGTGCAGCTTTCTGGTTTTAGATTTTAGTGATTAGGAAAACTATGAAATGTATTTGTAATGGCATATTTCTGCACTGGTTAAATGTTTGGGGTTTTTTTGTGGGGAGGGGTTCAGGAACATAACATATTTCAACAAAGGTAAATTTGAGGGAGGGTTTGATTTGTTTTTACATACATTATATAATCAGACTGAATCCTAATTATTTTTTCTGTTGATTGCTGTATGGATGGCTTGAGTTGTATGTGGTACAACACACTTAGTTCATGCAACTTTTTTACGATCATTTCTACAAAGTAATTTTCTTTATGGCCAAGCTGAGAGCGGTAAGACATGTGGTACAAGCTTTATCTCAGCATGCTTACAGACTATGTGAGAAACCACAGGATTCCTCAATGCATTTAATAAATAACACATGTCATCCATCTATCAGCTGAATTATAGTGCACTGCATAAGCTGAAGCAGTCAGCTGACCTGTTTATCTTGACCCCCCCACCCGCCAGCTCTATTCAATGTGAGCAGAGTTATAGAAGAAAAAAAAAAAGCCATTAATAGAAGAGAGGCAGAAAATGATGAATTAAGGGAGCCTCCATTAATTTTTCATTTTGACAGATTATCGTCTGTCAAAAGGCAGAGGAGATGTTTCTCGTACACAGAGCCAGGGAGCTCGCTCTTTGTAACACAGACTTATGTTTTTCGCATGAATTAGGTAGTGGGCACCAAAAGGATGAAAAATTCATGACAATCTATAATTTACATGCTAGAAGATAAATAATGAACTAAATCCTGTCATTAAATTGGTCTTTCGTTTTTTCTTAATCCCTAGGGTGATGAATCTGATTCTGCAACAACATTTAGTATAAATTGATTTTTTTTTTTTTTTGGTGGGGGGCAAAGCTGTTTAAAATACTTTTTGTTATAAATAGCTTGAGCAGCACAGTACATTGCCTTAGGCTGAATGATATGCCAGCCTATTAATGTAATAGTACATTAAGATTGACGTTAATTAATGTCAATATTAACATCACCTTTTCTAAACCACATTGAGATACAAAAAAAAGTCATAAATATTGTAGGGTTTGGTTTAATTAACTTTGAGTTTTGTTCAAAAAAAAGAAAAGTCTGACGTATTGTGAAACCTCCGTTATTCAAATGGTATTAACATGGATAAATGGGCGTTAGAATAAATGAGGGCTTTTCACATCACTTTATGTATGTCAAGGGACATGACCTCATTTCAAACAAGTGTGGTTTTTTCAGATAAGACATTACGGTAAGAGAAGTCTCACTGTGTATAAATAAATAATAAAAATACAAGACTTAAAAGCATATCCTAACAATTTTAGTTGTGTTGTAGGCTGGTTACTAAGGGCTGGTGGAACTGTTTAACTTCCTTTGTGTGCTCCTTATAGAAGGTAGAGGAAAAAAACAGCTCCTACTAGATGGATGCTACAAATTAGTTTCCTCTATTTTTTTTTTTACCTCCCTCTTCTTTTTACTAGAATGTTGTGCAAATACATGTGTGGAGAAAAAATTATTTATGTACATGTACACATGTACACACAGACCCATTTATTTCTAGGACATAAGCTTGGTCAAGCTCAACTGCTTTCTATATTATTGTCTGATCTGATGTTTGCAAAACACTGCAGAGCTCTCCACAGGAACTGGACTGTTTCTCTAGAACAATTTTCCTTACAAATAATAAGGACCCTGATCTTTAGTACCCAAATGCTCAGGGTGGCTTAACTATCAGTGCAGGCCAGATCTCTGTTGAAGTCAACAGGACTTCCAGCAGATGCAGGGGTTTACTTGGGTATATGTGTGTCTCTCTCTCTCCAGGATTGAGAAATATTTGGACTCACATCACACTGACCTGCATTTTGAGGGAGGACATCCTTACTGGATGACTCCTATTTCAGATGTTTTCCTTGTCTCTGTGGTAACTGAGGCATGGATCAGGAAGAGCAGCAAACACAAGGCCGCATTATCCTGTTCAAAAGTACCAAGTGAATTAATTGAAGCGGAGAAGATCCTGGTTATGACTGGGTCCATAGCCATGGTGGTTCCCATTCTGTCACCCTGTGTTCGTACCTTGTGGCTGTCGCATGCTGTGAGATACAGGCAAGCTCTGCAGGAGACCTAGTGTATTATAATGCATTTTAACTTGTGTCTGTAGCTGTTCTTTTGGCTTCTGTCTTGCAGGAAATACCTCCTAATGAGTTGCCATAAAGAAAGCCAAGCTAATGACAGACTGATTTAATGCAAGTTCATACCATTAATTTCTAGGGATTGGTAGATTGAATGAGGTTCCTGAAGAGTATTACAAAAATGTTTCAGTTAATTCTAGCCATTATCTGGAGTAATGAGCAGTAGCTGCTGTGCATGGCCTCCTTCTCATCATGCAGGTTTTGGCATGCTGTACCTGAGGCTGGGAGGCTTGCTACATGCAGCACAGCACCACACTGTCTTCTAAGACCTGCCTAGTGTCATCGGGATGAGTATGTCAGGTAAACTGCCACACCAGCTGTTTTTCCCCATGTAGAGGTGGTATCAGTGGTAGATATCCCAGGTGCTGAGCGGAGGCTCTGCAGGGAGCATCTGGCTGCCAGGGAACTGCGAGCTGCCAAAACAGTCGTTCCCTTTTTCTCCCGAGAACATTGGAGACAAACTGGTCCAAGTCATCCTATGGACAAGATTTCACTCCTAGGTGTGCTTCACATAGTCCCAGAACTTAAAGTTTCTGATTCTTTTGCCTACTTAGCCTTACAGACAACCGGAACAAGAAATAAAATCATTAAAATCACTTAATTTTCAAAAGGGTCTAAATGTGGCAGTGAATCTTAGGCTTCTAAATCATTCTTGTGGCACTGTCCTTAACTGTTTAGAAAGCCACTGGGAACACTGGATTTTGGGTTTGTTCATAGCATTTTTTCCATTTTCATATAATGATCAATCAAGATACTTTCTCAGCCTGATACTTACTGATCAGATATCTGTCCAATTTTTTCTGGATTTATTGAGGGAAAAGTGTTTCTTTTTTATGTTCCCATAGTTACTGAACAGACTGGGGATTAAAGACCACATTTCCCTTGCTTCCAAATCCAAGCCTATTTCTAAGTGCCATATTGCTCCCCAAACATTTGGGGTTTTGGGAGACCATGCTGCTGGGGTTTCCCCTGTTGTCTGCTGCCGGCAGATGGTCTTGCTTCCAGAAGCCCACAGAGCTGCCGGGCAGCACCCAACCTCACTCTCCAGAAAGTGCTCCCTCCATGCCTGCTTAGCTGCCCACGGGCATTTCCTGGGTTTTTGACATAAACCATGTTGTTTGCATTTTCTTACCGCAAAACAGAGCTTGACTGACTCCGTCATCTAGAATGGGTGGCCTTTATCGCCCCACTGGGTCCAGGAAGGTTTTCCTTGGCCAATGTCGGAACAGTATCTTTGGATGGAAACCAACCACATTTTTCCTGCGTTGAGCCCATCTCAACACCACAGCTTATCATGTTCCAAAATCCCCTGGAAAGTTGAGGCAGAGGGAACATTATGCTAGTTTACACCAGCTAAGGATTTAACCTAATTCTATACATACAGCCGTATATTTATTGCTCTGATTAGCAATGCCAGTCATCACATCACAATGAAACAAGACAGGTAGAATCTCTCCCTGGTGAACAAGATGTTCTTTAGCTTGTGCTCTCTATACCATTAGGATGAATGGGGTCTGAATTTCATCCTAAGTAAGTCCGTAGGATTTTTTTCTGCCACTGATGGCCTCCTGGCCAGCATTTCACTCTCAGAATATGTAATATATTTTTAACACATCTAGGCTTTATAGCTTATTTCCTGTAACAAATATGTTTGAAATATTGGTGGGCTTTCAGTGCAGATTATGCTTTTGTAGTTGTCCAAATTATCTTGGCCTATTTAAATACATTTAATGCTATTTTAGGCTTGTTGGTAGTCACATTGCTCACTGCTTTAAATGTAGCCTCAAGGGCCCTGTGGGCTGGAGCTAGAAATTAGGTTCTCCCTGTGGAGGCCCTGTGGAGTCATATGGTAGATAATGGGATTGATCCAATTTCCATTGAAGTCTGTGGTGGTGGGATTGAGTCCAGTACATTGATTAAAATTTTGTGCTTGCTCATGAGACTAGGTATGCAATCAATAAGTAGAATGACATGAAATATCAGAGAAAAATTTATGCAACTCTATTTCTGCAAAAAAATTTATACATTGTTTGAAAACTGCCCCACTGTCCTGCATATATTCATTGCTTTTGAACCTGTAAAAGCACCACATTTAAAACTTAATGATTAGTACATATTTCCTCCTGACTCTCTTTAGAGTCAGATGTATTTGTCACATGGGATCTGTACTTAGACTTTAGAGGGTAGTGGGCGGTTGACATGGGAGACAGTCTAGATACTTCTTCTTGAATCCGAAAGCACTCTTACAGTTCAGACCTTTAAAGTCTTTAAGATGTGTCAAATTGTAAGATCTCTTTTCTTCTGCCCCTTTTGTTGTCTGTTCTCTCTGTGTTGAGCACAGCTAGTCTAAGATATCATCCTACTATAAATGTACTTTTGAGTTTGTTTATCTTCTTTTCTATAAATACACTCTGAATATTAATGTCTGTGGAAATTAATCATTTTTCCATTTGATCTTCCTTTTGCTGCATTGACTTTTCTTTAATGATTTTATTAAGGCCCTGGAAAAATCAAGTACTTAAGATACTGGCTTCTTTAATATTTTTTTTGGATGCCAAGTAGGAAATCCTTAAGATTGTAGCAAAAGAATTCTTATTAAATTCTTCTGGGTTTTGGTAATCTTCATTATTTTTCAAGATAAGTAAAAACTAAAGTCAGCTTGTGTAAGACAACACTTGCTCTAACCATTTCTTGGCTAACTATAAGGAAAAATGAACTTGTTACAATGCTCACTGAACTTAATTTCTTGTATTGGAGGTAAATTTGAAGTACCTGATAAGGTTTATGGGCTTCCTAAGGAAACTTCATAGTTTGTTTGAAAAGTTTTTCCTGAATCCAGACAAAGGTAAAAAAGAATCATCCAAATGGGTATTTCCAATTTCTTCCTTTTTTTACTTTTTGTTGTTGTTTTAATTTTTGCCAGTTCACTCAAATGAACCACTGCAGCAGGAAAGGGCACTCAGGAAGTTTTCATTTTAGTTTTCCTAAGGGCAAATTTCCATGAGTACATGAGGCAAAATCAGAACTTTGCAATTAAGAAGAGCACTGTCCTGAAAAGTCTTCACTGTGCTATTTAAAATTGACTAGCATTGGGAAGCAGCTAGAGACAGTCAGTGGATAAAGTCTTTGCCCTGGCCTGATAAACATCTTTAGCCTATTCTTAACTTTAAAGCAATGAATAGTCTAATTTAAATAAGTCAATCATAAATAAGGCAATCATAAATCAATCAAGTCTTCAACTTGTGATGAAAGGTTTTTTTGGTGTCTAATATAAGTGCATAGGGAAGGAATAAGCATGCTTAATACGTATAGATACATTTTATATATGTATCTTACTGAAATCAAACATACAGAATTGCATTATGGGGTTGGGCTTTTTTGGACAGCACACTGTTTAGCATCCCAGAAATTAAAAAATGAACTGGCAAGGCATTCAGTATCTTTTCTAGATGGTAGTGTATGACCAAGTACACTGTGTAGTGTTTTGACATATGTTTTAGCATAGTTCTGTATGACATATAATTTCCCTTGTATTGTTGCTTAAATTGAGCCATGTAATGTGTATTGTATACATACCTAGAAAGAAAAAAATTTGCAAGATTTAGTAAAAATGAAAAAGTAGGTCATCCACTCAATGATTTGGGAGGCCTGGCTGTAAGAAACTGGATTAAGACATATGGTTGTAAGGCTGGGGTTTTTTTCCGTGCAACATGGATAGATCATCATATTCTCATCTCGAGAAGAATGAAATTGTGATCATTTTGAGTACTGGGGAAATTCACTCCTCTATAACTTCAGTGAATAATGTTTTCAGCAGTTAATTCTGGTCTTACATCTGATATAACTACTGTTGAATTTGATGGGGATGTTTGATGGGAATGCAGTTAAGCCAAACTGATTGCTTCTGAAAATTCCAACCTTATAAAGTCTTAGAAAATATTTAAATAAATCAGACCAAAGTAATACACTATGCCTCTCAAAAATGAAACCGCTACGTACAGGGAGCAGATTTCAGCTGTCCATACCGTTATTGTCATTGTTTGTCTGTAATAAGACAGTATCTTGGAACCAAGCCATAGATCAGTTTCTGTGGAAACACAGAAAAAAAAGAAATAAAGAAAGAAAAGTCTTTTTGCTATTTGCAACAACACTTGATGTAAAGGAAAATAATGCATAGAGAAAATTTCAAGACAAAAACGTGACCTGATGTTAATTAAATGAGTGACAATGACCATAGTCAACTAATTGTTACCTTACTGACAGGACAGAGATTGTGGGAGACAACAACAAAAAGCAAACGGTAGAAGCAGTAAGAATAGATAAAGTTGGGTACGATGGGAGAGTTGCACATCCAAGCTGACTCTTACAAAGAAAAGAACAAAGTTGGCAAAGATCAAACTGATCATGTTTCCAGTTTAATGTTCTAGTAACTGTCACTGTCAGTCAGAAAGGACTGCTTCTTCAAAGATATCAAGCCTTTCTGTGAGTAGCAAGATGAATATTCATATTGCATAGCACAGAAGGAAAAAATAATGATTGAAGAACTTTGGAAAGACAATGTGAAGCTGATGAAAAATGCACCTGCAATCAGCACAAGTTTTAGAACTGTAAAGCAGAATGATGTGAGGCAAGGGAGTTGTTTATCATGTTGGAAGGAAAACTCCACAAAACCTTTGGGGTTTGCTTGATGGATACTATACAGGACACTTGGAGGCTTTTGGGACACTCCATTAACTTTGCATCCTAAAATTTCCTTGGGAGCGTATTTTCTCCTGATCACAAACTAATTTTAATCTAGTGAAGGACAACAAATGTGACCAGCATGGCCATTTAGAAAAAAACTCATGGAAAAACACATAAAAATGAAATGTGGTCATGACAGATGACTAAGCATTTCACTTGCTGAAACCCAGAAAAATTTAAGCTCCTGTAAAACAGAACAATGAAATCTCAGTCTCATAGCAAATGAGAACTTTGTCAATGGGGTCTCTTTCTCTGATTTTGTTGGAATGTAGTGAAGAGAGCTTGAGATTTTTTAACGTCTACATTATGTGCATCTGTTAACACTGATGAAATCTGAACCCAATTAAAAATACCATGTCCATGTAATAACAAGCTCAGTGCCACTGTCAACAAAGGGCATCTGGCTAGAACCAGAAGTCAGAAGTATTTTTTGTTTTCTTTTATTATTTTATAAATTATAATTCCTTATGACCCCAAATGTTGTGTCCAGAATACTTCTTATAGTGACGAGTGTTTGAGTATTTCTGAGCTTAGCTGCTTACATTACTTTTTTTTCTTCCCTGATCTAAATACGTAAGCTTAGAGTCTAGTCCTGCTCCCGTGCCACAAACCCCTGCGTTCACAAGCTCTGACTATGGGAAAAATGTAGCAACAAGGCCCACTTTCTGTTGTTCATAAAGTCTCTTAGTCCTGGGACTCACCTTTGCTTGACAGATCCTCTGCTGCATGTTAGAACATTTACAGATTTCTCCACCAAATGCTTGTGACTTCCATGGGATTGTTTGTAGTATAGGGACTGGAAACTGCAAAGAAATATATTAAAAAAGAACCCATTGTTGTTAAGCTGGTTTGTTCTGTGAGGATTCTTTTTAACGGGAGAAATCCAGCTGTAAGGTGGTTCATGCTGCTTGGGCATGACATTTTCACGTTCTTGATTTTAAAGAAGTGTGTGTGGTTTATAGAAAGACCAGGAAGACCCAAAAGATAAAACCCTGTCCCACAGAAGTTTACTAGAACAAGAATTGCATTTATTTGGGATGGAATGTGTTAAGTTATGTTTATCTTGTGCTAAAAACCCCACATCCTTGTCCGTGCAAGAGCTGTCAAAACATGCTGTTCTAAAAGAAAATTTTGAAGGTGGCTAGGAATTCTACATGAAAGTCTGTTTTAAAATATTTTTAAACACACTGAAATAATTATCTTGCAGAAGAGAAAGACTCTCAAAATTATTCTACAATTAGCGTATTCAGCCTTGCATATAAATGATTTACTTAAGTGTCAACCTGCAGACTAATATAGATATATTTCAGTCAAGAGGAAGGGCAAGGAGACTTTATCACAGTGCTATGAATCTGGACCCTAAAAGAGTTTGGAAACACAGACAGCAATTAATTTTGGCCTTCAAGGATTATCAGAAGGCTTCACATAAATTAAGAAGAATGCTGTGGAAGTTAAGAAGGTAGGCAACTGTGCAGTGCTGGAATACCAATGACTGTCCTTGTTTATTATAAAATAAAAGACACAGTTATAAGCGGAGAACAATGAATTTCTATAAGCATATGAAGCTAAGTATTTGCCATTACTCTTAATTTGCTTATAATAGAAGCAGACAAGATCTTCCTTTGTATTTTGAAAAGAATTACTTTCATATGGAGAATAACTTGTTTGTTGGTCAATAGCAAAAATTCAGTGCTCTGATACAAAAAAAGTACTTAGCACAGCACTGTATTTTCAGGCATCTGATAATTCAAGAGGAAAAATGGAAGAAACATACAGCTTTAAATAATACCAAGTAAATTTTTTTCAGGTGTGTTCCAGAAAAACAGCACTGAAATAGTTTTCATTACAATTGAACAGAGATCCAGACATGAGCATACTAATACTGAGATCAGACTCTGATTTTGAGTATACGCACAATGTGTATTGGTTCTGTTAGTGTCCATGTCTTCATACAAGAGAGAGACTTGACTCTAAGATGAAGCTTAGTGTAATGCTGATACTATTGCTTGCTCAATTACCACGTTGGGAGATCTATGAAAAGAAATCACAGTTGAGACAAGTATGAATCCAGTCTTCTAGGTTCTGTATTGCTGTTTTGTCTTGATCAGACTTCCTTCAAATGGTGAAAACAGGCATTACTGCACAGAAAGAAAAATGAAAGAACTCGGTAAAGATCAATCAGATACCCTCTGGATGTCAATTATCGGGTTTTATGTCATCTGTTAAGAACCACTAAATTATCATGCAGATTTTGTCTTAAAATTAGTATTAACAATAACATCCTTACATTGTGGAGTTGAGCTATCAGTCTGAAGAACTATTTTTGGTTTGGATTATTTATTTAAGTCTGAAGCTTATATTCTCACAACACTCATTCCCCTTGGGGTATTGTTATTTTTGCTAAATGAAGAAGAAACAACATTTCCGATAAGAACATTTCATGACAATAAAGTTCTTTCTTTATGGTGAATTAAACTGCTAAGTGTTCATTTTATGTTCTAATCTCAACATTACAGAACAGCACAATTCCAAAAGTTAAGGAGCCGAGCTGTGTAGTTTTTGTACATCAACCTGCTACTAAGACTAATAAATTACCTGTATAATTTTTCAGTGGAGCAATGACCACCCAATTCAGCCTTCTATTACAAACACAGAACCCCACTGATTACAGTGGTGTAAGCGAGGAGAGAACTTGATGCTCCATCCCAGCGCTGATTGTTGTAACCAGCACAGTGAACAGATGCACGGGTAGAGGCGTGAGGGTGATGGAGGAGTCAGTTCTTGCTGTCATCACTCTTGGAGTCAGATGCATTCCTGCTACAATTGAAAATGCTGCCGGAAAACTTTATATCCTTCTCTAGTGTATAAGTTCTCAGTAAAACGTACGCCACTGAAGCCTTATAGAATTGGCCATAGGAGGGGAGGCTGGAAATCAAGCAGCTTGTAGCAACCAAATCTCAATCCCAGGGAAAGAGGGAAAAGGCAAACACTTCCTGGAATAGTCTCCCAGTTACTTCTAGCTCAATGTTTTCCTCTGTGTTTATAATTTGTTGTGGCTTTTTCTTCCATGAATTTCTCTAGCTGATTTTTGAACCCATATAAAGAATCACCATCCCAGAATATTTACATATTCTGTGGAGAAGTATCTCCTTTTGCTTCTCTTAAACTTGCCTTATCTTTTTGTTACTGTTGCCTCCTCCCTTTTGCAGTGGAAGAGAGCCGGAGCAGCTGTTAGCTTCCTTCGTTAGCACTTTCCCTGTGCTAGTTATGATTTTATAGACTTCTATCATATCCCTTCCTTCACCTGTTTTGCAGGCTTGTCTGAGCCTTAGTTTGTGTATCAGTCTTTTGTGTGGAAGCTGTACTTTTGAAAACATTTGGCACATTCTCTGTTAATTTTCTGTTTTTACTGTATTCTTTTTGGGAGGTGACTGAGAAATGGGCTGCCACTTTCATAAAACCAGTTTCTCATAACTTAAAAATCTCTTTCTCAGTGATAAGCAGTTCAGAACCTATTTCTATGTATGTAAAACTTGGCAGATTTTCTCTATATGCATTGCTTTATGTTTATTGGTATTGAAATTCATTTGCCTTTCAGTATCACAAGAGCCTCCTGCATCTCTTCACAGCTGGCTTTCAACTTCACTGGAAAAAGAAGTTTTACCTTGAAAAACTTGGTATCCTGAGAAAACTTTGTCAGCTCACTGTTCGTGCCCTTCGCTAGATCACTTTGGACATGCTTAGTTTGGCTGCCTGGGGGAATCCCCCAGTGACATCCTGCTGCTCTGAAAACTGTCCTGCTTTTGTCCCCTATCTTTCAACCACTTCTTTATCTGTGAGAGAACATTCCCTTGCGTCCCATGACAGCACAGTTTCTTTAAAAGTCTTTGATGAGGGACCTTGTCAGCTATCTTTTGGAAATACAAATAGACTATATCAGCTCAAACTGCCTTACCCCCTTGCTTGTTGTTTTCTTCAAAGAACTCTTAGCAAGGAGCTTTGAGTAGCAGTAGCTTTGAGAGTCACGGCCAAAGCTATGTTGACTTTTCCACAAAATATCATATTCACTCATGTATCCAGTAATTCTGGTCTTTATGATAATTTATGCCCATTTGTCCAAGAAGATGGCTATTTTCTCTTTTTTCTTCTTCTTATTAAGTTTACTTTTTACTTTAATTTTACTCAGCGAATTTGGCATCTATCTCAGATTACCAAAGGTAACTTTCACATGAAACAGTGCAGGCAGTGAAAATAAATCAGTAATCTGCACCGAATTAGAGAGACAAAAGGGAGTCGTACCTGGAGAGACAGTGGTGTATGTGTAATCAGAGAGGACTCAAAATTAGGAGCAGACTTTGAACATTTGACTAATGGCAAAGCAAGGCTTTGGCATAAACTATTTGTGTTGCCTTTGCATACTCATAAGTCACGTGTATAAGCTATCCTCCTCCCTCTGTGCTTCTCCTCTCTATGGGTGGGAAAGAAGTGACATAAACGATAACCTGCAAGAAATAAGGAGGATAAACTGTAATCCTTTTAAATAATGACAAAATAGTAGGATAATTGCAGACCTGGGAGCAGACATCCACTTTTGTGCAAATGTAGCTACACTGGCCATGTGGCAATGCAGTAGTGCCACATGGGTTACCTTTCTGCTGTGGCTACCACAGGTATTCGTAGTTGTGTAACTGCATGTGTATGACTTTTTTAAAAATGACATTTTTAAAGAGCTCAATCTTTTCCTGCCTTACTGGAAGTGCCTCAATATAAAACCATGTGGGTCTCAATCATGTTCATGCTTCCTAGATATTAAGAATGCACAGGAATAGTTGATATTGTAAGGTAAGTAAAGAATCAGTCCCCGCGACTGGACTGTGGACAGTAGGATGGTGGAAATCAGAGTGGTTCTTTCTTTGGAAGGAAGATCTCAGATGCAGTAATTCGGTAACTGCAGAGTGGGAAAATAAAGATATTCAGATTTGCTAAGAACAGTTTTATCTTTGTAGAAAATACAGAATATTTTTGTCTTCATAGAAGACAGTTTTTAAAGTAATTTTATATGTCCAGTTAAAAATTAGATGTGGAAATTAGCTTATCAGCATATAAAAAGTAGAGAGAACTACATAAGACTTGGGGTGATACAGAGTATGTCCCTGAGGCTGCCTTACCTGCCTCTTAGACCACTGAAATGGTGAAATTACACTTGAAGCTTCTGAAAGAGTATGTGAAACTTATGATTAGACTGATCAGTAAGTATCACCTGAATGCACCACTTCCAGTGGCAGCTCTGTACTCCCCACGGAAATCCCCACTCGCGTTCTGTCAGCGTGCAGGGAGGTTTGGTCTTTCAAATCAGCTTCAGCTGATGTAGCTCCTCCAAATGCAAGGTTTTTTCCCTAAATTCATTTCCTCCTTCCCAAGCTTCCCGACGTGCGTTTCTGCAGGTGGTTCTCTAGACCCTTCAATCCAAGCTGCTGCAGTCCTGAGCAGCCATTTGGCAGTGAGCAGATTTAGCTCCCCTTTTGTGTTTTCCAACTATGAAATACCTTTTCCTTTTTCATTTTTTGAGTTGGCAAATCCTCTTGTGCAGCATAAACATCTAAAACCCACCTTTTTTTTTTCTTCTTGAAGTACAAATTACAATGATGGTTTCCATGTTTAGAATAAAATCCAACTGTTTGCAGCACAGCTCCAAATCTGTGTGTGTGCGTTAGCAGGCGTGTTACTGTTTTTCTCTGTGGTCTTTGGTAAGACCGTGGGGGTTCATTTGTTTTCTTTTAAGCCTTAAAAACTATTTCCTAGCAAGAGATGTAACTTGAATTGGTACTTTGTCCTTCTCCCGTGCCTTCTGTGAGTGAGTGTGTTTTGGATCAATATGTTTGTAAGCTCACACTTGCACCCTTTGTCCGACTCAGAACGAAACAGAACTCCTCCGCTCACATCAAAGCCAAGTGACTGTAAATCAGTACAGAGGTACCTGGCAGCAACAATAAGTGCTACATACTGGAATGAAAAGGTTACTCATCTTGACTACTAATGCATCATGTTGTATCTGCCACAGCTATTCTCTGTATGATACATGCATCAGTTAAATGAATTCGAACCTGCCGTTTGCATCCTGATGACAAGGCAGAGCAGTTCCCAAAGTCCATCTGCAGCATTCAAATCCTCCCAGAGCAGAAGGGGAACACAGGCAGATGCTAAAGCACGTATTTACAATACAGGGAAACTCAAATTTGTGGTAAATCTTGCATCCACAGATGCAAGGGTTGCCGTTAGGACATTGAAAACAGGAAACACATGAAGATCACTAGATAATATCTCTGCTATTTCTTTGACCTTAGGAGAATTTTAAAGTGATACACTTGCAATATATAACCTTGAGGGTTATCTGGCTGTTTATTGGTTAGAGCAAGCCGTTTTATTTCTTGTATACTCTGAAGTGACATGGGATAACAGCGATGAATAACATCCATAGATGAGATGCAGGAGGGGAATTTACCAAGAACCCTATGTAGGTCTTTAAAGAAAGTTAGTACTGTTTTAGAAACTGTAGTGCCTATACAGAAGTTTTCTGTGGTTGAAATCAGCTTTGAGTGAAGTAGCTAATCATAATAGTCTGTGCACCTCTGAGGTTTACTACAACCTGCACCCATAGTGCAAGATGTATGATTACTTCTAGCTATTTGGTTGCAAGATTTAAGCTTACTATATTAATGAGTCTGATTCTCTGTTCATTGGGCCAGTCCTCCCACACACCGTGGTCTCCAGGGGACACATAGGCACGTGCTTCTGCTTAAACACTTGAGCAGATCTACTGAGCCCTCCAGGTTCATGCCGTTGGCTCCAGGCAGCGTGGCTCAATGTCTGGGGATCCCAGCAGGGACGAGTTCACTGGGATTAGCTATGCATGTAAATGGTCTGCTGAAGTGGGCCCTACAGAACCAGTGAGTCCCTTGAAGTCCATGGAATTGCCCTGCTGTTAAAATGGAGCAAGTAAGAGACTAGCATCTTTGGACACCTCTAGGAGAAAAGTATTATGTATGATGGAGTTTTCATATCCCTAATCCAGAGATTGTAATTGTCTTGGTGTTGATTTTTTGTCCCCAAAGGATGGAATAGGGTGATCATTTATAGTTAGAATAAATGATCTGAGCACATCTAGAAATTACAAAAGTGCTTTCAGTCTTCTGCTCTCTCTTCCTTTCATCATATTCCCATGACTACGCTATAAGGCCTAATAGTTATTTTTATACAATGTTTATTTCTAATTTTGAAGTCCTTGGTGAGCTTTAATGAACTTAGCTGTGTGATCCCTCCAAGAGACAAGTAAATATATGCAATTTCCCCTTTGCACATGGCATAGAAGTTAGATATTGAAAGGTGTAAGAAGTGCTGATACTGCTGGCTCTCAGGCTGTGTTGCTGTGAGCCTCAACTCTGGTTTCATTCCTCACCCCACTTTGACAGTGGATCTACAGCAAATCTCTAGCGAAAGCCTTATACCATGGGTTTGGGAGCTGGGATATCATCTTAATGCTGGTCACCTTTGCATGTTTACTCCTCTGGTTTCATTTAACATCACCCAGATCATTAGTCTGACTAGGCTGGATTTAGGTTTGGTTTGTTTTCTTTTTCCTTTCCATTAATTTTTATGACAGTAGCATTCATGCATTCTTCCCCTAGGGGAAAAAGGAAAATAAAAATTTGATGGAACTAAGGAGAGACCACGTATGCTTTAAACAAGAAAAGACTATATTTATATCTCAGAAAGAAAATACCTTCAGTTAAAGGAATATCATTGCCTAAGAGTAATTAAATTATGTTGGTGTTCTAAGAGTCCTGTGTGCGTAACAGGCCTATGTGTGTATATTTATATGCATATGCAGATTTTCTCTATATAAAAACAAGAAGCATCTAATGCATATATTTTATGCCTAACATAGATAATATAAAGCATTTATTTACACAGGCACACACAGAAATTTGGGCTGTAGTCCTTTATAGAAACATGTTATACAAAAGTAAATTAGCAGATTTATAAAATAAAATACAATGAGGTTGACCTTGCAGGAAATTCCTCCAGGAAATTCCCACTGGCATGAATGAGAAGCCAAGCCTAGAGGACTTATCCAGCTCTTGGGCAGGAACTGCAGCTCATACTGGCCTTGCTGTGGCTAGCTAACTAATTTAAACACAATCACACTGGATAGTTCAGATTTAGCATCAACAAGCATGGATCAGAGCAATTACGAATGTGAGATCTTCCAGGAGCATTTTTACTCATGGTCTTTCCAGGAGCGAAAGCTATAGAGGCTGCTGTCATCTGTTGCATTTATTTTTTGCACTGGTTGCACATCTTCAAAGCACAAGGTTTGCTGTGCGACAGAGGTACATTTGTGTCATGAGCTGAAGAGTCTGATGAAGCTGAAGTAATCCTCTACGCAAGCAGGGGAAATTGAGGGAGCTTCTCATAGTTTTCTGACTTATATTTGGTTCTTTCTAATAAAAACGAAAGTTAGATGCCTGCTTCTAAAGTTAACATTTCTGTCTCTGCTTAATCTGCTCTCTCATCTTCCCTTCCTTAACATGATTGATTGCTGTGTTCTGAAAACAGCGACAGAGCTCTTTGGCAGCTTGAGATTTTGAATTGTGCTGTAGTGGCAGGAACAGTTGGCAAGGGTTTCTGAAAGGTTAATCCACTGAGGATTTATGGGTTTGTGTTAGAGAGAGAGCAAACATTATTTGTGTTGTCATGCTATAAAACTATAATCTGACATTGATGGTTATTTTGATTTTGCTTATATTTCAATGAATGGGAATTACATAATAGCACCTTTTCTATGCAGATCTTAATGTGGCTTAGAAAATATGGTGAAGCCCTTTCTGCCAGGGGTAAGGAGGCAGAGAGGCTCCCAAGGTCAAACAGCCAGCAGAGGGTGGAATCTGCGTGCCAGGTCTCGGCATCCATTGAGCAGCTCTCTGATGCACACTTCCAGCTTTTTCTGTCCCCTCTCCCAAGCCATTAAATATTATTCCACCTGGCCAGAACCAGGGAAATCCATTTCAAATATGTTTTCTTCCTTTGGTCTCTATATGTTTATTTACATGGTTTCATTCAGTCATCCCATTCTTAAAAGGCCTGACATGTTTTGCAGGGTACATATTAGTTCCTTTATTTAAATCCTACATCTTCTGTTGCAGACCTCAAGCTTCAGGGAAGTGAGAGTCAAAGTCAGGAGGTATTTCAGCAGGTGATGTGATACAAAAAAACAACCAAACAAGTGCCTTAATACAAGGGAATTGTTTTCCACGTTATTATCACCTAAAGGAATCTTTTGCAATAGGGTATCACCAGTGCCAGGAGCGTGAGTCAACACAGAATTGGACATTTAGATAAATATTAAGAATGTGTGGAGTAAACATAACTTCAAAGAAATTCAAATGTTCAGGATGCTGTAGACAATGACTGCTAACCAGTGAATCAGGAAGCTTCTAACCATATATCACGATTATTATATTTTTAACACATTACTGAACAAAGCAGATGGGTGTCCTGTCCACAGTGTGTCCGACAAAGAAGGGTTCAAAAAAATGAGTGAGAAATCAGAGATGTGAGAGAAAAAGAGAAAGATTGGTCAGAAATTAATTTTCTTTGATAATAAAGAAGTTCCCTTCAAACTTTGGTCTGAAGATGGGCTGGTTCTTATTTAGTTTGAACCAGTTTGCTTATCTCTAATTAAGAATATTACTTGGCTGCAAGGCCAGGGAGGCTGTTTTTGCAATCTGTGCTTGAAATTTTAAGTTGAATAACTTACCGCTGGGAAGAAGGAGGGCAAGTACAGAACTCAATGAACTTAATGTGACAGATAATAAAGGCAACATGCAAGGTAACAGTATTAAAATTTGGTAGTTTAATATCAGTTAGAAGGTTCTGGTCATTTTGTAGGAAAGCAAAAGTTAAAAGTTCAGCTTCTGATCATAGTTTCCCATGTTCTGTCATTAAGGGACTAATTCACACCTGTGCAGCATAACGGTGGGGAACTTATCAGAGGACTTGTATTCATTCAGATTTCAGTGCAGTTCCCACTTCTTGAAAAGCAAATATCTATGAACATACACACACCTTTGAGAGACTGGCTTCCTTCAGTCTTCCCTGCAAGGCCACGAGGCAATACTGCATTCAGCTACATGTTTTTGTTTATGATCACATTTCTTTCTAACTCAAACTCTCAGAACAGTGATCTTCAAATTAGCTGTGATACTCTAATACTAATATTAGTATGTTAAAGCTTAATATATGTAATCTGGAGCTATGAACTGGATATATATTCCAGATGTTTCATCTCTACGAGGCTAAACATTATAATCTTCTACATTCAGCTGGGAAATATTGGACGCTTGTTTTACTTTTGACATAATGCGCTGTCTTTCATGGCAAAGCAAGTTTTCTAGGCCTCATCTGTTCATCATATACTATCACTTGAATATCAGGCAGAGTACACACTGATTTCTTCCCCCATACTTCAGAAGCAAAGTGTTTGTTATCTTGTTAACAGCGGACATGAAAAGAAACTGCTAGAATGGTGAAAGATAATAAGAATTGTTGTATCGTTGACCCTGTAAAGAAAATAGAAGAGAATTTTGCTGAAAAAACAGTGGGGGGCTGGGGAGGAGCTAGGCGACGAGTCCATCTCCTTCTTGGCTCTGTGAAAGGAGTTAACATAACAATATTTGGAGAACAGTCACTATTAGCATTTGGATATTTGACGGTTACCACAGAAATGCCATATTCTAAGCATATGGAACAATTGCAGCCTACTGGGTTGATATGTTGGCAAACATTGACTTCTTAATGGCAACTGCTGTGCAAGTGACAAAAATGCTTCTGTGCCTTCTGGTGTGAGGAAACTGTTTAAGCAACAGACTCTTGGCATGGCTCAGTGTGTGTATAGGAGCCACTCCTGCACTCAGCAGCAATGAAGGTGGCTGGGGAGCAAAACACATCTGCCTCCTGGGGTGAAACTCATGGTTTCCTGAGCAGGGAACGATATGACCTCAGCCTGTTGCAGAGGTACGGGCTCTGGGTCCATAGCTCCGACTATAATCCGTACAAAACAAACACAGTAAACGTAACCCCCCACCTACCTGTTTTGCTGTGCTGTGTGGCATCTAGTGTGTCATTGATTTGCAAGTGCCAAACTGGTGTCGGTTATCATTCGAGTGTTGAAACCATCAACCACTACTTTATTTCTGAGACATGTCTGCTCCTCAAACTCTTTTGAACTTTGTCTTATCTTTCTGTCCAGCCTGTTTGTCTCAGGAACTTTAAATTTCATAGGATTTCTAGTAACATAGTGTTTTCCGTGATTTCTGTAGGTTTATCTTCACACAGTCCTCTAAGGGAGAGAAATGAGAAGTGATATTCTCATTTTTCAGGTGGAGAACAGAAGCATAGAAAGTCTTTTCAGAGCTCAGGGAGGAAAACCACAGCAAAGTAGGTCCAAGTTTAATGAGCTTTTAGCTATTCCAGGATTCTAGTTTGCTGTCAGTGTTTGTCAGAAGTGCTTCCTTTCACCTTCGTCTCCTTCTCACTTTCTTTGCACTCAGCTGATGCTCCAGATGATATTTGCTCTGGTCCACCTAGCTATATCAAACCAAAGGATATTGTGGATTGCAAAATGTCACTTTTGTTTTTCCAGCTAACCTCAGAAAACTGCCCTAGAACCTAGATATGGCTTTAAATTTTTCATACCTGAAAATCAAATGGCCTGCATAACTGTCACATAAGAATGCTGCTTGTACCCTTAATTCTTTATTTATATAAAAAAATTGAAAGTATCTAAATGTGTAAAAGGGAAAGATGGATATCTTTTGTAAAGTGATGGTACTCTCATGTTGAGATAATTAGCCCCAAAGGAGTCATTTCATATCTGTAAACAGAAAGGGCTGTGCTAGTTGTCTTGAAATAGGTTTGAGTATTCGTAAAGAGTAGCTTGAACTTTCTAGTTTGGTTATAAGATACACAATGCCCTCTAGTTCTTATTCATGGTAGTATCATCACTTCAAAAGTGAACTTCTAACAAGTACAGCTACAGTAAAATCTGTAGAGTCCAATAAGATTATTGAATAGCAGTTATTTAGAGGTCATTTATTTTGATTTAGTTGAAATTATTTTAAGAGGCTGTATGCCTCAATTAAAAATTGGAAGCTAGAACAATCCTGCTCTAGATTTAAAACTCAGGTAGACTGAACTTTTGACCTCATTGTTTCCTGTCTCCATACAGCTCAGAGATGCTTGCAACTTAAATTGAAATTGCCCTTCTACATAATTAACTTCTGCCTGCAAAAATTTTGCACCTTTGTAGGGAAGTTCAGTAGCAGAGCTTTAATGTCATGTTGTGGTTTAATCTGAGAGAAGCAATTACTGTTGCTTGGTTACTAGTGCCATTGCTAGCTCATTTTTAAACCAAAACCCAAGCTAATAGCATATAGTTTTAGGTTTAAGCTTTAATAGAAGGTGCAAGTGAGGGTTAAGTCTGATTTATGCCTTTGAACTTTTTTATCCGACTCTTGGTGTTTTTCTGTTTCTGTACAGGTACAGGAAGTATTTTTCAGTGGGCTGCAGTTTGGTATTTTTTTCTGATATGTTATTGTAACTTCCAGGGGATTTTTGTCAGTAGGATGAAGTGCTGATAACTACGAGGATTCCAGAACTGACCAGAAGCCTGATAGCTCTGAGTTCAAACAAACATTAAACTTAAAGGTTATGAAAACATACGAAACAATTTTCATCGAAAAGACAGCTGATAACCTTGTGAGCAGAAACTGGTGGTTTCAACGTCCTGTCCTGCCAGTGGTAACTGACTCTTCTTTGGCAGACAAATTTAATAGATTTCAAAATCTTCATGCTGTGGATTTCAGCAACAGGGACAGAAGATCGGCTCATCTTGAATTGGAACAAAGGAAGCATCCCATAGATTTCATTGGAAATGTTGACTAAGATTTATATGCCAAATACTGTAATACTTAGTCTTAATGAAGGTAATGGTAGTTTTCTGGCTTGAAGGGCCTCCTTAAATGCTTCATATTTGTTCTTACCTTAATTAGAAGGACATCAAGATAGCCAGTGTATATTTGACTTGAATGTTATTTTGTGTGGACAGCCTTCCTTTCAAACAGAACTGTTCAGCAGTTCAAATCTTGAACTGAAACTTGACCAGCAAGCGGACGTACTGGGAAACTTACATTGCTGGGTTTGAGTGGAGCATGAAATTGAGGTAGACAACCGCAGTCATTCTAAGCCACTCTCATTACTTCATCTTCAACACATAATTCATGTGCAATAGTGCTCTCCCTGTTGTATACTTGTCAGTCTTCCCTTATGTAAGTGAATAGGTTAACTGGGCCTTTGCTGTTCTGCTGGTTGTAAGTCTCCCTGTCTTTAGGTAGAAAACTCATGAACGCTACAGATTTATACCCAAAGTTATTCCAGTATTCTGAAACTGTAAATTATGCCTCACTTCACAACCTCTCCTCTTTCACTGAAGACAATTTTAATACTAGGGGAATAAAGTGTTTCTCTCATGAATAAGGATATAATAAGACCATCAGTAAACTAAGGAAAAACACAAGCTCTGAGCATAGTGCATATGATGAACAAGGCTTGAAAAGAGAGCAAATTCAGGCTTACTGCTGAAACTGAAGATGAATTACATCCTTACCCCTGCCGTTGTAGAAAGAACTTTAAACAACTTTTAAAGCTGAAATGCTAACCATGATATTTTTCCCCTGCTATAGATTTTTTTTTCCCAGCTGCAGTTATCAGGATATTTAAACTCTTGCATGGATTTTGCAGATCCTTGTAAACAGAAAGTGCTGTGCACTTTCACTTTGCTTAATGTTTCAAGGTTATACTTTTTCTTTGTTTTCTGGTTCCTTCAAGGGCTGGATTTGAAGGTTTAAAGCTGGGACCCCAGTATTGTACCAAAGATATACATGCATTGCTGATATCCATGTGATGATCAGAAGCTTCTTGCGTACAGTATTACATGTATCCAAGTGCTGAAAATTTTTACTGTAGATGAAAAAGGTGGGCTTATAAGACAATTCACTGCAAGCTTCTCTGCAGAAAGTTTGTACATGCAGATGACTCTCTTAATTGTTCAAAAATATCCGGTCCTTAAAAAGCACTGCATTGAAAACACATAATAGTTTGAAAAATGGGAGGACATAGGGCTGCATAACTGGCCTGGAGCTCTTCTTTAGGAGGCGTGTCTATCTCAGGATTTGGTTTTCCATTTGTCTGGATCAATGATCAGTTTCATTAGTGTGTTCCTGTTATCCGTACAAATAAGCTTTAGCTCAGGTCTGTGCAATTAAAAAAAAAAAAGAGACCTGCTCTCATGATGGCTAAACACTCAAGAGTTATTGCTTTAAAATTAAACTTAGATCCACAAAAAGCAGCTGGAGAGCCTTTTAGAGCAAGTTAACTGCAAGAGTGTTCCTCTGGCCCCGTCCCCTCACCGCTGAGCAGACGTTTGAAGTAGAGACCCAGCAGCACGCAGTTGCAGCACGTGGTTGATACTGCAGATGCCCACCCGTCCCAGCGCTGGCAATGTAAAATTTACTCCTGTTTTGCCCCCCCCTCCCTGCCCCCCCACCAGCTGACTGATGATTTAAAGTTGGCATGTGAAGCACCCAGATGTCCAGCTCCAGGAGGAGTCTCTTCAGTAGAATCATCTCCTTGACAACTCATTTTTCTTTGTCTGTTTCTTGGCTTTGTAGCAGGGACCTGCCTGTGTGTCTGGTGTGGGGTTTGACTGCTGCAACTCTGCTTGATCCTCCTTGATGTATTTTATTTTCCCTTAAGCTTATTAGAGGTACTATTGCCTACAGTATAGGTCTTGGGGAGGAAAGACTGGGGTTTGAATCATGTACCTGAAGTGAGGAGAAAGACTTTCTCCTTTCCAGAATGAATTTTGAGGGTTTTTTAATGTGAATATCTGTAGAAACACCTATACTGCCACGCATGGAGTAGGTGAAATGTGGCAAAGTAACCTTGTTAACCCTCTGTATATAAAACATAGGAGTTTTATAACACTGCAACACCATGTACCTGGCAGCAACAGATTCATCCAGGTGAGCAAAGAGTCCAGTTGTACTGTCCTGGACGGGAGGACCCAGGGGTAGGGATGTGGAGCCAGGTGAGTCGAAGCAGAGGTACCTCCAGATGCCTTTACTCTCCAAGGCGGGTGCTTGGTGCTTTCCAAAGCAATATAGGATTTTGTCTCAAACTGTTCACCTGAAGCTTTTTACTGCATTTGAAATTGTGTCATCCCATGTGCCATTTTGTACTGACTGTTGACAAACTATCTCTGTCTCTAGAATTACAGCAATCATTGTACTTTCCTCAGTCAGTAGCTGGGCTTTTAATCTTCATTCTTTACTACAGGTGGCCAGAACATGATCTGCACAGTTATCCCTCACACGTACTCAATCTTGTGTGGCAGACGAATTCAATGGCATTGATGGGATATTGCATTCATTTATGTGTTGCAGTGATAATTTGTATTTTGGTGCTAATAGGAATTTATCTAGACAAGCTTGAAATGGTAGATTCCAATGACAGTGGCAATCTTTTTAATGATAGAAAGTATATTCCTTCAAAAGCACACTGTATTTCGGAAAATAGGACAGCACACTGAAAGCCTAGTTGTATACTTTCTATCCAAAGCTTAACCCTTTTATCTGTACCTGGGAAAGGCAGTTCTTTTGGGTGGGAAAGTCAGGTTGCCCTTCAGGTTTATGGCATGCCTCTGCCTTACTGTCTTGTTCGATCTCTCATCTTTCTCTTATGCTCCTTAGGCATCTCCTAAAGATGCACTTGGTACACTTAAGTGTCAGGATGGTTTGTTTAGACGGAAGGTAACCTAACAAGGGAGTTCTCTCATATATTATTCTTTGTCAACATAGACACTGAGAAAGAGATTGTTTACAAATTTGTGGCGTACAATTATGATACATCCAACCTGTGATGGATTATGCCAGTCAGACTAGTATGCTGTGTCCTTGAGACTGAACCATCTCCTTGCCTTGCTAATCATTTTGACTGCTTGTCTCTAAGCTGAACTGATTCGGATCCAGGTATTTTTTGAATCAGACAGCTAAATCCCCAGAAACAGTGGAGAGCATAAAAGTCTTTCTAATAGTCCTGCAATATCAAAGCAATGTAGTTTCCACACTTCTAAATTGCATTGGAAATATATGTCCTGTTGGTAAAACTGCACACTAGCACTTCTCTCTAGGCAGTCTTTCAAGTCTTCACCGTCTGTCCTTACAATGAATGTCTCGTGCTTTCAGCAGGACTTCAGGAATGTGAGGTGCCTACTTAATCCCTAGGCTACTTATAATACTCTTGCATTACCCACAACAGACTTGCCACTTTTTGTTGCTATGCCACAATGTGTAATTGTGTAAGTAAGCTGGTAAACCATAATACACTCCTGAAGCCTCTCCTGTGCCTCCTTGGGGAGGCACCCACGCTGAAGCACAGCACACATGGGCATCTTGCATGTTTTCTGCTCCACCTTGTGCAGCTACGGGGGGCACAAGGCAACTCGCTTTTGGGAAGTGCAATTCTGCAGGGGCCTGAGGAGTTACACAGTCCTGTAGAAACAAACATGTTTCTCCTGGCACCAGCAGAAAGCAGATGTTAACCTGATCAATTATCGATGAAGCAGAAGGACAATATGCAAATTGTAATAGACTACAAGCAGCATCTTGTCTGTGGTGAAAAATAGAAAAGGAGAGGGAGCTTTGGTATATGAAAGAGAAATGAAAAGTGTACAGGCATATGAAGCTCTCTGGATTTCAGGATATATTTCTGCAAAACAGCAAATGAGCCACAATTCACTATTAAAACTGAAATGCATTTTGCTAGCTTTACTCAGCCCACTAATTGCCCATGAAAATTCAGGTCTGGTATTTGACACATTAATTACTCAAAAAACATTTACACTAGGGTTTGCAGAAAGGAACAAAGGGAAAATGTAACTGAGAGAATAAAAAGCTGGAAAGCGAGGGGAGGAGGATTTTAAGACAAGTCTTTTGATGCATTAATCACACGATATTCTCTGGGGCCAAACACTGACCGCTGCAACACATTGTGGAAGTGAGCAAATGCCCGTAATCTAGACCAAAACAGAGTGAGGAATGAGAGCTACCCAGCAGGTATGGTCAGTGGTACACCCACCCGCACCACATGTGCTTAAGTTCTTGTTAGATGTAGAGGTGAAAATAGCTGGAGGGTGAAGGTCTGCAGTTATCTAGGGGTGCAAGGGATAACTGATGTCACGACACGTTCCCACCTCTGCATGATCATTCGGTGTCCCTGATTGTTCCCTGCAGAGCTGTGTCTTGGTAATGTTGACTTTTTTAATGTGATCGCTGGTATCAATGCATTGCCTACAACAGACTTACCATCACGTCCTAACTCTTCTGAGATCACAGACACTGGTTGAGAAACTGGGTCGTAAATCTAGAAGAGAGGAAGAGAATGTGAACGATGTGTTGGTGATTTACACCTCATTACAGAACCAATGCCATTTGCATAGAAGTAAATAAGAGCTTTGGGGAAATTTGGTCTTTATGAAGCCTCTGAGGAACAAAAATGAATTAATTTTTTTTTCTTCCAGATTCCATTGATTGTGGTGTAAAGAGTATTTATATTGTGTGCCAGAAAGGAGGGAGGGAGGTTGTTTTCTGTGAGGAGAATTAAGGCATGAGTTACTATTGAAATTAGTACTCTTTATCGACTCAATCCAGTCATCTCCAATCATTACAGTTTTACAGAAATGTTAAACTACTTTAAAACTTTCATTTCCCCTTTAAAACTAAATTACTTTTGTCTTTTCTCTAGCAGTAGTGCCACCCTAAGGCAAGCAAGTTACAGTAGAGCAAACATAAACAACAATCAAGGCATAATTACTAAATGGGAATAACACTTTCTAATGCTGCTTCTCCCAACCCAGCTCGGTGTGTACTGTAATGGAAACTCTCTCCTGCTATTTGCAATCGAGTTCTTCAAGCAGATGTCGGATATGCTTGAGCAGTTTGGGATTGTCTGGTTCACTGATTATGCAGTTCAACCCGAAGCTCTTTTATTCTTTCCCTTAAATTAAGAAAAATCCTTTTTTTCTGGGATAGATAGGAAACTCTGAATAAAATAATAAAACACATGAATATTCTTCTATTATCTGTAGCTTTTACTGAAAATTGAAATCTTATTTTGGATTCCAAGATTCACTTCCCTCATTTTCCTACTATTACCTAATGTTTCTGTCTCAGTCATGAGCATTAATCTAAATTATGATATGCTCTCTATGGAATGACACGACCAAATTCATCTCGGGTGAGAAAGACTATGGTCCCCTAAACTCTGCTTTAAGAAATACGAATTTTGCTTCAGTTTCAGATAGCGTTTCAAACTCCGTGGTGCATATCCCATTAGAGTGTAGGTTCTGAACTTTTTGACATTTATTCATCACAAATCACCCTCTTCCTGTTCATCTTTTGCTATTTGTCCTTAGAATTCACACTGTGCAAGTTTGAAAAACTCAGAAAGCTACAGTAAAGGATTGCGAATCATGTGAGCTTTCGGGTACCTCTAGACACCATAGGCTCACAGAGGTTCTCTCTAGATGTATATTGGGATAAACTTTTATTGCAGAATTCAAAAACTATCATTGCTGTAAAATATTGTGAACCACATACTTTTAGTCCCATATATTTCTATTGTTATAGTAGCTTAAAGCGCTCATCAAACACCAGCATACCATTCAGCAAGACTTCGTACAATAACGGGGAAAAGAAGTTCCTGTTCTCAAAGAACTTCAAGTTTTTGCATCTTAAGGGAGAAATAGAGGAAAGCAAGAAAAAATCCTAAGCAGTAAGAGACATGCAGTGGTATCAGGGCACCAGCAGACTACAGTGGGATTTGGTTTGTTTGTGTGTTTGTTTTTAGTTCTGAGGGATATTTGGAAATACTTTCAAGAGGTAACTGACTGTTTAGAAAGCAACAGAACTGATGATAATCTTTCTTGGGTGGGAGCTGACATGTTAAGAAATAATAGATAAGATACTGAAGTCAGCTACTAGCATCCTCAGTGACCCTTTTCCAGACTTTGTTAGATGTTAAATAAAGTTAATCCAGAGGTGACCTAGTTTGGCCAAATTTCCAATACCTGTACTCAGTTGTAGAGGATTACATGCTTTAATAAGAGGTTTGTTTTCAGAGGCTGAGTTTCCTAAGCCCACCTAAGCAGTCTGCAGGACTGGCTTTTGGTTTGTGTGTCTGTCCTGGTTATACCAGGAACGGACTACGGATGGAGCTGGGAGGAAGAGCGGCGTTTGCTGCTCCTACTGCTACTGCAGGATGAGAAAGACAAGGTCAGTGACTGCTCTGCTGCAAGCCAGTGGTCCTAATCCCTGTCACAGCGTGTACCATACACTGGACTTCTCTGCTGGGGGCTCAGACTTTCCAGGGCTCTTACCTGGGCAAAATAAGCAAATTAACCATGGCTATTTTGCCACCTCATCCTTCTGCTGCCATCCACAACTGCCTGCTTTGCCTACAGCAAGCTCTGAGCTGCCAGGTGGAAGCTGCTGTGGTCGGGAGTCACAGTGCAGGTCTGGCATCTTCAGTGCATGTGTGGTGTGAGCTCGGTGGTGGAGGAAGGCGTGCAAAACACTGGGAAAATCAGTATTTTTTTTACTGCCTTTCCAGATGGGTCAAAAACTTTGCTATTCTCAGCTGCTGTTGCCTATTATTCTGGATCTGGTATGCAGATATGGGACTGGGGAAGGGGGTCATTTCTTTCCTGATCAACATTTTTCAGCAGACGAAAAAATAACTTCAAGTTTCTGGAATCACAATCACAGATTAACAATTCACTTTAAAAAAAGTCAGCTAAATATTGTGATCAGTTGAGCCCAGAGTTTTCAAATGCTGGGTTTCACCTCATAAAGACAGATGAAAGGAGCTGCATATCTTGGTTCTTCAGTCTGTTCTTAAATTTCTATCCCAGGTACAGTCAGATAAAATCATTATGCCAATAATGCTAATTTATCATTAAAGTCACAAATATCTATTTGACACTGATAGAGAAAAAGAGTGTCAGAGCCCATCAGTGTGCTGTGCAAGAGTCTTTATGCAAAGAGCTGGCGCGGAGGCATTCCTTGATTAGGCATTGCGGTGGAGTAACTCTGACTTTCTTGCACTTCTAGTCAGAAGCACTTTCTGTGAGTGAGAGTGGAAATGTACACGCGGTGCATGCTGTATCTGTGACAGGAATCCTTCAAGCAGTAACACAGAGAGTTTCAAAATAAATTAACCCTCACAGAAACTGAGAACTGCAGAAAGGCATGAAATGTGCCCAGAAATGTGAAGATGTGCTCTGTTCAGAGACCCCAGCCTCTGTTTGTGCTCTGCAGAAAGTTATTTAAAAGACCTAACAAGACCTTTGGAAATACTTGAGCATAACCCATGACAAAATGATTTTATCTTCTTTTACTTTTTCAACTTCCAGGAAATATTTTTGTTAAAAGTGTGCTTTATTTCACTGCTAGGAGTGAAGTGGTTGTTTTATAAGCCCTCATCCAACAGAATGTTCTGCAACAAATGAAACCAAGGCATGTGCAAGGACGGTAGAGGAACCCAAGCAAACGTGTAGCTGGACACAGTGAGATGTGGAGGGAGACTGCCTATAATTTATTTTGCAGTGTAATTGCAGTCTGATAGTCTCTAAAGATCTATGTGTGCTTTGATCTCTACAGAGTTATTTGAGAGCCAAACCTAATGCCACACATATATATGCAAATAGATATAAACTTTAATGTTCAGGGGCATTGTGTCATTCACAAAATATAGTGAGCCAAATTATGCTTTTCTTAATAGTGTGAGGCCAAAATTCAGCAAAGCATAGCAGCACACAATTAACTTTCATTCTGAAGGCAATGACACTTAGATACATGCTTAAAAGCTTTGCTGAATCGGACCGGACTTAAGCGTTTGCTTGCACTGAGATGTGCACTGAAGAGAGTTGTTAATTTGGAACTTAAAACAATGTTCTGTTCAGACTAATGGAAACTACAGTATTTCTTTCCTTTCTATCTAAAAAAGAAGAATTAGGGAGCAGGGGGAGAATCTAGTTTGTTCCTGAGACAGGCTCATTTTACAAAACATCAAAATGGACCTTGGAACCCCATAAAGTAAGTGCCGCTCTTTAGAGGCCTCAGACGCAGGGAACAGCGAGCCAATCTTGGATGTAGGGAGCGGTGAGCCAGTCATTCAAGCTGGAATGATCATGAACTTGCTTTCCTTTTTGACAATAGCAGTTCTTTTTAATTAAGCTACAATATTGTCAAAGGGCATAGGGGACAAGCAGGACACATGGCAGCGGTGTGCTCTTGCGGCAGAGAAGGCCAACAGCATCCTGGGCTGTGTTAGCAGGAGTGTAGCCAGCAGGTCGAGGAAAGTGGTCCTTTTCCCCTCTGTTTGGCACTAGTGAGAGTACATCTGGAGCCGTGTGTGCTGTTGTGGGTACTAAAAAGACATTGACAAAATGGAACAAGCCCAGCGAGTGGCCAGGGGCTGCAGCACACAAGGTACAAGGAGAGGTTGAGGCATTTGTTCAGCCCAAAGAGGAGGATACCGTTGTCTACAGCTGCCTAAAGGGAGGGTGTAGAGAAGGTGGGACCAGGCTACTCTCAGAGGTGCACAGCGGAAGGTCAAGAGGGAACAAGCACAAGGTGGACATGGGAAACGTTATCCAGGTATACATAAGAGCTTTTCCCCATGTAGGTGATCAGTGAGGGGTCCAGGGAGGTTGTGGCCTCTCCGTCCTTGGAAATATCCCGAACTGGACTGGACACAGCCCTGAACAACCTGCTCTACCTGCACCTACTTTGACTAGGGGGTCAGACTGGAGACCTCCAGCAGTCCCTTCTGACCAAAATTATTCTGTGGAGAAACATTTTTTCCTAAAAAGCACCCCTACAGACTCACATTTCTTTTATATTCTTTAGCAGTGTTAAATCTGCTTGAGTTGCACACATTTACCACAAGTCAGCATTTTCATCACTGTCTTTCTGTGTAAATGAAGTCTTCCGACCTGGAGCCATTTGGTGAGAGAGGAAAAGTAATTATGCACCAAGCTCTTGTCGACTGCAGATTTCCCGCTCATTTTTATGTACCTAGTCATAATCTAACTCTCATAAAATTTAAGCACTGCTGCATTGCTAGCATTTCCATTTTGCTTGGTGAATTTTTTTTTTTGTTAATACTGTGCTACCAATTTACTTGAAAGAGAAGAGTCTCTTTTTAGGAATAACATGTCTAAATTTTTTTTTAATGATAACATGTCTAAATCTTGTTTTGATACTCCCAGAAACAGTAAACTGGGTGAAAAAGTCACTGGATTTTCTTTTATTGTATTCCTCCCAAAGCAATCAGTTGGATTATTATTCATCTGCTGACTTAAAAGTAATGTCACCCCCTGAAACTCCTTATTCAGGCAAACTGAATTATTTTTGACACGGATTCATCTGTGCTAGTACTGTACATTGAGCAGTCATTGAAAGAATACGTAGATTTAGCTACTTCTTTTAACATAGATGGGGTAATGAAAGCCCATCTCACCTGTGCACCTCAGAAATCCATGAGTAATTAAGGTAACCAGCCTTGATTTGTATTTGGAAAAGCTGAGTGCTTGTGTGTGGTACTCAGAGAAATGATCTGTAAATGAATGAATACAGCTACATCAGTATTCAACATTATTTGCTGCCATGGTGCGAAGCAAAGCAGAAAACAAAAATATGGAAATGAGAAGAGGAGGTAATATGAGAGACATGAGAAGGACAAAATCCTTCTGCACAGCACAAGAGCAAGGACATTTTCTTTCTATTGTTTTCTTCCCTCTGCAGTAGAACAGTCGCTGTTCCTTGTTGGGCTCCACTCATTAAAATAACCTCAGTGAAGACCAATTTTAATTAAAACTGATGTATAGCCAAAAATTTGGACATTTTCTCAAACACTCTCTGGAAAGCTTTCTCTTGGGAGATTTCCAACTCGAATCGGTAAGCTGAAGAAATGGGGGTGATTATACAAAATTGTCCACCCATTTTGAACCCAGACTCATCCTTCTTCTCTTCTAATATAGGGCTGATGCATGCTTACAATAAACTTTCTTTCAATATCAGATTGCCACTTTATTCATTCAGGTTTAGGACTATCTTTTTACGTGTTTGTACAACACTTACCACATTTAGATACCATTAAAAAAAAAAAATCTGTAGTTGTGATATAAGCAATTTCTTCAGAACTACAATGAAAATAGTGAGTTCTCATATAATGCCTGGTGGAAGAGGTCAGCACTGTTACTGCTGGTTTACAGAGCAAAGGAGGAAACTAAGTCAGACAGAGCAATGACTTGGCTGCCCACCAGACAAGTCAAGAACAAAACCTAAGGCTGCACCTATGCAGGCACATCCAAGGTTTTTCAAGTTCACTTCTCATTTTAACCACATTTGTACCTCTACAGTTTGTGGAGCTCTATGTCTGTCTTCTGACTTCCAGCTTCCAACTGCTAACATCAACTTTGTTAATATACCCACTGCTAAACTCAGTCCAACTAATGACTAATGGGGTAATAAAGAAGCCTCCACCACTTTGAAACTCTGCATTCCTAGATAGTTAAAGCAAGTAGCCTAGAGGACTTCATATAAGTTTGTGTAAGATACCTAGCTTCCTCCTATTTCTATATTGCTGTATACATCAGAGTATTTTTTATATGGTATTCTCAGAAACCGCTGGTACTCACCAGTACTCCTGTGCGTCAGAGAGAGCAGCAAGGCTGGGGACTCTGCAGTCCCCCAGCAGCTGTAACTGTGCCAGAACTGCGGTTAATGAGCTGCATGTGTCCGCCCCAACACTGAGGGCAGCCACGGAGGGAGGTTCTGAAAACCCAATAGCTTTTATATTTTGTTTAGATGGATGAGAAAAATGTGGTGCTTATAAAGATAGAGGGGAATAGCAGAAAGAATCTGCAACGTTTAGGAAAGTCTCTGGAAGTTAAGTTGGAGAATCAAAGTCACTTGTAAGGTTGGATGCAGTGTGAGAGAGGACCAGTTGACATTATTTTTGACACCAAGAGTTTGTATCATGAGAGGAGGACAGGGCACCTGCATGAGTGAGCTGCTCAGACTATGAATATATGGAAAGCACCAGGGTCTGGTTTCTTTTGCTGGCACACTGTTTTGAGTATTTTGGACGGATCAGTTAGGTTACCATGTGGGTGATGGGTATGATGAGTCAGACTGGAGAACTTGGGAGTACAAGAAGCTCTCCGAAGTGCTCATAGCCTCAGGTTTGGTCCCGAGCTCTGTCCATGACAAACCTCTGCCCTCCCATGTGCATTCAGAAATTTCCTTTCAAAGCTGTTACCTACAAAACCAGTCAGGGAATAGGAAACTTACATGCCATTTTCCTAAAAGTAAGAAAATTTCTCACTAAGGGCATAGAAAATTTATGTATTGGCCATCCTTTTAGTCCTTCTGGGGCAGTTTCAAACTGTCCCCTTGGGACACAATTTAATAACCTAAAAATCTGGGTAAAATATTCACCTATTCCTCCAGGAGAACCTGTAACTTTTGGTGTCCTTTTCATTACATTATTTAAGATGTCCGATGTATGATTATTTTACACATGTCAAATATTTACAATGGGTCAAGTATTATTTGGGCATTTTAAAATCCTCTCCCTTCCCTTTGCAGAGATGTAGCTACAGCTTCCTCTGCAGGAGTAAGCTGCTGTGGTAGGAAAGAGGGCTGCTTGGACATAAAAGTTCACTGAGTAGCCAAATTGTGCCAAAGCATATCTAAAATAATCACCACCACAGCATACAGTGATAAACCCTTTCCTTCACGCAAAGCGAACTGACTGCTGTTTGGCAAATTCAAGCAATGTGACCCCCTACTATAGCTATCTTAGCTTGTTCTTTTCAGTTTTTAGTTATTAATACAGACGCTTTAGTTATCAAAGATTTGACAGCAATGAAGGATTGACCTCCTGTGATTGAAGATGCAGACAATCTCAGCTTGTTAAAATAATAAATGGGTACCTGTCAAAGAGACACTCGGAGCAAATGTGGCCCCTGTAGATATCTCTATTGTAGATTTTTAAAAACTCCTTCTGCTTTCTTGTATGGATATTAATTAATAATAATATTTTCTTTCATTGAGATAGATGGAACTGCTAATTACTTTTTCCCCATGAATCCCTCACTAGTACCATTTATCCTGTAATAATTAAACATCTTGGTGTAAAAAATTGTTGGTTAGCAGTTAGTAGTGATTTAAGCGTTGGTAAAGAATTGGCACATGAATTATTACAAAGAAGGATGTGGTTGTTTGTAGGATCTATCTCTAAAGCAATTAGAAATAACAATGTGGGACCAGGAATTTTGTTGGGTACCACTCTTCAATTTCTTTGCTCTGAACAGAGCAAAAGAACTGTCTGATTCTGGAAACACAGCACACTGTTGAAACCCCAAAGCCGTATAAACCCTTCCGAAGCCAGCGTACAGCCTCGGGAGGCAGGAGCAGGTCTCATGGGTGCAGCAGGGCTCCCTGATGCGACCATCTCAGCTGGCTCTGTACCAGCACGCAGGCGGTCCCGAGCTCAGCAACAACAGTGCAGGGGCTAAGAAAATGCAAAAGACTCCAGCCGGTGTTCAGTGACGTATGATGCCTTATCCATACCACAGTCCCGTGAAACAGCAACGCAAACTTTTGGCATGATTTTCTTTTCTAGACCAATTCTCATGAAACTCCATCATCCTGAATTGTCTGCTGCAACTCACTGCATCTATTTCAACAGGTGTGTATGTTGCAGTCAGTGATAGCACCAAACCAGCGGCAGCTTTTGGTACAAGCATTGGAAAAATTCAGTTGTGAACTTACCACACACAAGCAATGTCTTACCCCACCAGTTTTTGTTGCTGTCAGTGTAACAGTGCCCAGGATGCCTGTACGTCAGCCAAGTCATTCTAGTTTTACTGTGGTGCAAGTAAGATCGGTAACAAAGCCCTTAATACCTTTGAACTGAGGCAGACCTTTCTCCCTCGAATGTTCAGAAACATTGGTGTTACTGGAATATAAGACTGCTGAAAAAGGAAAAATAAATCAATGTTTCCTTCATCTGTGGGCGGGCAGAGATACTTTTATTGAAAAACATTTCTGGTGATTACCTTGTTCTCTTGTAAAGATCCTTGCACTATATGAAAGAGAGGCCATATGTTGTTTTGCAAGGAGGTAAGGAAGTTCCCAAAGTAAGGAAACTTGCACTTCTCTACAGAGGGTAATTGAATATATGCATATGTTCTTCCATAATAGATTGTTAAAGAACATTAGTTTTGGACATTCAAAGCATGCTGAGTTGGTGTGGAGAGGGATAATGAAATGAGCAGGTATTAAGAAACGGCCATCAGAATCTCCACTGGAAGCAAATCTAACACTTCCAAGTATTTTTAGGGTAATTATTTTAAGCTATGGGTAAAAGTGGTATTTGTTACACTGGGTCTGTGTGGAGGGAAGAATATTTTCATTCATTCAATTATTTTTTTTAAATTAAAAAAAAGAACAGTAGACGGTCTGGGTGGTGTTTTGAATTTTCCTCATGCTTCACTTTCTCAGTGCAATAAATTGAGAACTAAATGTCATCTTCTGAAAGCAGAAGGAAAGGCTAGTTTCTTAGGTTGATTTTCTTGATTATATATTTAGGTTTGGTTTTTTAATATAAACCTCTTGTGTTTGGATAGCATCACACAAGCATTATTAATTATCACCCTTATCCTTTTGTGTGGACAGCATCCTACAGGCATTGTTTATAATCACTCCTCTATACAAGTCTAAAAGTTGCATCCAACAGTCTCAAAACAGAACATGTGAGCTTTGTAAAACTTTACAGCTTGCAAACTGATGCTTGCAAATCAGTTACAATCCCACATCATAACGTTTTTGAAAAATTATTCCTCAAATCATAAAAAAATACAGAAACTACTTTGGGAAGGTTGTGATCTGTTGGTAAACTAATTGTCACATAACAGCTGTTACTGGAGGAAGTGGTGTGCATAATTCTTTGTATTTTTTTACTCTACATTACATTCTTCAGCTACTACATTCATTATTTCAAGTATTCTGTGAAGCAGTATCTTTGGTTGGAATCCCATAGGGAAAATTAACACATCATCATTTATGCTCCTATTCTGAAATACCCTGCAAAGGAGAGAATCTCCATCCAGTCTGAGATACGCGACCATGAACAGAGCCTTTGTGGAAAGAGCTTCATTTTGCAAACAGCAAATGACCTTCAAGTAAAGGGCTTGAGTCACAGCGACTAAGTTACCGTTTCCTTTGCTGTAAGCTACTGCTCTTCCAATGAATTTCAGTGACTACTGATGAACCAGCACCTGCTGCTTTAATATGAAGGAAAGTAGGTTTGCGTAGATCACCTTTAGTGGCTTATGTTGTGTTTGAGGAGGCTGAGGATAACAATTTTCCTGTCTTTGATGCTATAGTTTCTTGTAAGTCCCAGCCCCTAGCTGAGTTTCAGAAGATAGCATCGCAAACCAGGAAAAGGATGCATGCTCAGCTTCAGCAAAAACAGGCTGAATGATGCTGCGATAGTGAAACTTTAGCAATTTATTCATTTGTGTTCTATGTAAAGGAATACCTGTTAAGAAAGATTAAGAAAGAAAACATTAGTGGAATTCTCTCAGGAATCAATGTGGTGGCAGAAATCAGACCATTAGCTTTGAAATACTGTGAGCAGGACGTGAATAACTAACTGAGGACAAAGGAACTGACTCCAGTGTTCATTAGTCTAGCCAATAAAACAGTATCACTGTATCAGAGTCTTACTAAGATTGATGGAGATTGGAGCACAAATTTGATTTTTGTCTATGGCTAATAAAAAATCATTTACCACTTTCCAGCCACTGCAATATCTTTGGAACTAAAACTAGACTTGGAACTCAGTACGTATATCATGATCTTCAAGAAATATCTAAATTTCTTCATTTATCAAAGCATTTCTAAAACTTTCCTAGATAGAAAGGTTTAAAACAGCCTTGTGAGCATCACATGTGTCTTGGGGACAGACGGAAAAAAAGTTCCAATATTCTCAGTATGTATTTTTAGACTTGGGATTCTGTACTGAGACCCACATAGGCAGATTTTGCACTAATGTACTTGCTTATCAGAGTTTTGGAAAAAATGAGTGATTTACTCTGGTTTCAAAGCAAGCTCATAGCAGCCCTGACAGTTTTGGTTAAGGACGTGGTTCTGCATGTTGTGCTGTTGGGAGCATTGTGCTGAGAATAGCACTAGATGTTTCTGGAGGGTGTCTGTTACAACATGTTATGCACTAGACTGATGTTGGTAACACTCAATTAATCTGTTTAGTGTATCTAATCACAGGCTGTAATTATTTGAATACTCAACCTAGCCATACATAAAAAGAATAATGATGTTTTTGCAACTGTATTGTAAATTAAATTTGCCCTCAACTGCCTTAGATTGGAGTCTACGTGTCAAACACAGGGGCCAATGTTCTGAACTAACCATCACAGTGACTTCATTTCTTGGAGCCCTGTTGCATCTATATCAAAGTGCCTAACATGCATGGGTGCTCAAGCCATGCCCTCAAAAAGGAAGTATTATCTTTTCTCCAACAGGAAGAAGCTAGGCTTCTAAATTCAGTACCTGGCTTTTGTTAGATTTACTACGATGCTTTATTCCCTCTTTTGCCAGAGACCTCAGGCAGGCAATTCTGCTTTTTCAGCGCCTGTTCTTAGCAAACTGTATAATGTATAAAATGTAAAGATGCATGTCATATCAATAAGGCTAAAGAGCAAATAATAAATGAATGGCACATTGTATTCCACAAGTGTAACGAGGAACCTGTACTTGCACCGGAGATGCACAGTTAGTTGGTAGCAATGAGGCATTCACTGCTCAACAAAAGGATTCAGTTTGCTTTCTGACAGGGCTGCAAGGAGAACACCTTGCAGGTTGAGTGCAGCTGCATCTTTTTCTTCTTGCTGCCTTAGGTTATTATTTTCATGGACCTTGGCACTGTTCTGAAAGCTAGAACACAATGAAAATAAATATATATGCAGCAGCTGTATGTTTCCTGTTTCATCTTCAGAGAATGGATATTGTCATGGATAAGGAGAAGAATATAAATCATAAAATCATCCAGCTGTGTTGCCTTACCAGTACCATCTCTTTGCTACTACAGTGTCTTCCATGACACTGATTCCCTTGGTCTGGAGGAAAGCAGCAATTTCTGCTTCTCACTTCATCAGCTATCTAACCAGGCAAGCTTTTAAACCCCAAAATACTGTACTTGAAATTCTAGATCTGCTGAAAACAATGCAGAATTGTCATAGACATCCCTGAGCACAAAATTTCATATTTTGAAGCATCAATCTAGAGCTTCTGAATTTATTTTTTTCTTGTAGTTTTCTGGTAGCGTTCATTTTTAACATAACAGCTCTAAAAAGCCTTCAGTGAGACCCCATTCTATACTGGCAGAAGCTGCACCATCTCTCAGTATCAAAATAGGACCTACCCGAAAGACCTTTCAGACAGGCAAGCCAGACTGACAAGGAGTATTAGAAAAGTAGCACTGTTACCAGTCAAGTTCTTGCTACTGAGTGTGTTCTCAATAGCACAGAGTCCTCCTATGACTTAATCTTTAAGCCAAAACTGTCTAAGTATGAATGAAAAAGTTTAATTTGAAATTATGAGTCAACTCCTGAGCATAGAGGGCATAGTTCCTTTAATATCCGTGGACTAACAATGAATTACTTTAGCTGAATATATAGGACCTATGTATCTCCTTATTGTACAGTGAAACTGCTCAGGTACTGTCAGTCATCCTGTCGTTAGCAGGTGTGCGGGGCATTGCAGGGGAATGCTCTCCCTTTTGGCCTTGGAGCGCATGGTGCACATTAAAAGGAAGGCTGCCCACAAAGCAGAACGTGCTCAAATGTGCATCCAGTGTTCTCACATCAAGCACTGGAAATAAAAGGAAGGAATTCTGTCCCCAACGTAAAGCTTACAACATGGTTTAAACTACCACAGGAGGATGAGTGCTCAAAAAGATATTCTGTTCGATGGCAAGAGTATCCTGTGAAGCGTTCTGCTGTTTGAAGCATCAGGTGTGGAAGTAGTCCACGTTAGTAGTGATCTTCTAATCTTCTTTCTCTGTGACTCAGAGAAGAAATACTCAGAGATGGCTCCCGAAGGACTCAGCACCCAGGAGATTCCCCCATATGTTAAAAGGGATGGATGCAGTCCTGAGTAATGCGCTCTAGGCATTCCTGCGCCAGCGGGGGAGTTGGACTAGATGATCTCTAGAGGTCCCTTTCAACTCTGAAAATTCCGTGATTCCGTGCTATTTAAAGTCTCACGTTGCAGTGTTATGATGCCTGAGTATCTTTTCCTTTTCTTTCTTCTGTAACAAATACTCATGGCCCAAGTCCTTTTTTTGTCACTAAGACCAGATGGAGTTTCTCTGCTTGTGCAAGTAGGCAGTGATGACGTGGCAGACAGTAGTCCAAAAGCAATTAAAAGGGACTTCAGGGCACTGGGGCGACTGGTCGAGGGATCAGGAGCACAGGTAGTGTTTTCCTCAGTCCCTTCAGTGGCAGGGAAGGACACTGAGAGGAACAGGAAAACACACCTTTTAAACACATGGCTCAGAGGCTGGTGCCACCAGTGGAATTTTGGGTTTTTTGATCATGGGGAGGTTTACATGACACCGGGCCTGCTGGCAACAGATGGAATTCAGCTGTCTCGAAGAGGGAAAAGGATCCTCACTCATGAGATGGCAGGGCTCATTGAGAGGGCTTTAAACTAGGTACAAAGGGGGAAGGGGATAGAATCAAGCTCGTTAGAGATGAGCCTAGGGGCAGCATGCCAACACTGGGGGAGAAATCGATAGCCCAGCTCAAGTGCATCTACACCAATGCACACAGCATGGGCAAGAAACAGGAGGAGCTGGAAGCCATTGTGAAGCAGGATAGTTATGACATAGTCACCATCACAGAAACACGGTGGGATGACTGTTATGACTGGAGAGCTGCAATGGATGGTTATAAGCTCTTCAGAAGGGATAGGCAGGGAAGGAGAGGTGGTGGGGTGGCTCTGTATGTTAGGGAGTGTTTTGATTGTATAGAGCTCAATGACTGTGAAGGTGAGGTTGAGTGCTGTATGGGTAAGGATGAGGGGGAAGGCCAACAAGGCAGATATCCTGTTGGGAGTCTGTTATACATCACCCAATCAGAATGAAGCAAGAGATGAAGCGTTCTACAAGCGGCTGACGAAAGTCTCACAGTCCCCAGCCCTTGTCCTAGTGGGGGACTTTGACTTACCAGACATCTGCTGGAAATAGAACACAGCAGAGAGGAAACAGTCTAGGCGATTCCTGGAGTGTGTGGAAGAGAACTTCCTGACACAACTGGTAAGTGAGCGTACCAGGGGAGGTGCCTTGCTAGACCTGCTGCTCACAAATAGAGAAGATCTGGTGGGTGATGTGGTGGTCGGAGGCCGTCTTGGGCTTAGCGACCATGAGTTCTCAATTCTTGGTGAAGTAAGGAAGGGGGTCAGCAAAACCACCACCATGGACTTCTGGAAGGCAGACTTCAACCTGTTCAGGACACTTGTTGAGAGAATCCCTTGGGTAACAGTTCTGAAGGGCAAAGGGGTCCAGGAAGGCTGGGCATTCTTCAAGAAGGAAGTCTTAGCGGCATAGGAGCAGGCTGTCCCCATGTGTCATAAGATGAACCGGCGGGGAAGATGACCGGCCTGGCTGAACAAGAGCTCTTGCTGGGACACAGGGGAAAAAGGAGAGTTTACCACCTTTGGAAGAAGGGGCAGGCAACGCAAGAAGAGTATAGGGATCTAGTTAGGTCACACACAAAAAACATCAGAAAGGCAAAAGAGCAGCTAGAAGTTAACCTGGCCACTGTTGTAAGAGGTAAGAAAAAAGGTTTTTACAAATACATTAACAACAAAAAGAGCCAGGGAGAATCTCCACCCCTTATTGGATGCAGAGAGGGAGATTGTTAACAAGGATGAGGAGAAGGCTGAGGTACTTAATGCCTTCTTTACCTCAATCTTTAATTGTAAGACCAGTCATCCTCAGGGTATTCAGCCCCCTGAGCTGGAAGACAGGGATGAAGAACAGAATAAGCCCCCCATAATGCAAGAGGAAGCAGTTAGTGACCTGCTACACCAACTGGACAGCCACAAGTCTATGGGCCCAGATGGGATCCACCTGAGAGTGCTGAGGGAGCTGGCAGAGGAGCTTTCCAAGCCACTCTCCATCATTTATCTGTGGTCTTGGTCAACAGGGGAGGTCCCAGATGACTGGAGGCTTGCCAATGTGACACCCATCTACAAGAAGGGCCGGAAGAAGGATCCAGGCAACTACAGGCCTGTCAGCCTGACCTCAGTGTCAGGAAAGATCATGGAACGGATCATCCTGAGTGCACTCACGTGGCATGTGAAGGACAACCAGGGGATCAGGCCCAGCCAGCATGGGTTCATGAAAGGCAGGTCCTTTTTGACCAACCTGATCTCCTTTTACGACCAGGTGACCCGCCTGGTGGATTAAAGTCCCTTTTAATTGCTTTTGGACTACTGTCTGCCACGTCATCACTGCCTACTTGCACAAGGAAAGGCTGTGGATGTTGTCTACTTGGACTTTAGTAAGGCCTTCGACACAGTCTCCCACAGCATTCTGCTAGAGAAACTGGCAGCCCGTGGCTTAGGCAGGTCTACTCTTCGCTGGATCAAAAATTGGCTGGATGGCCGAGCCCAGAGAGTTGTGGTGAACGGCGTTAAATCCAGCTGGCGGCAGGTCTGAAGCGGTGTTCCTCAAGGCTCAGTTTTGGGGCCAGCCTTGTTTAATATCTTTATTGATGATCTGGACGAGGGGATTGAGTGCACCCTCAGTAAGTTTGCAGATGACACCAAATTAAGCGGCAGTGTTGATCTGCTTGAGGGTAGGAAGGCTCTGCAGAGAGGTCTGGACAGGCTGGATCGATGGGCTGAAGCCAACTGCATGAGGTTTAACGAGGCCAAGTGCCGGGTCCTGCACTTCGGTCACAACAACCCAAGGCAGTGCTACAGGCTTGGGGAGGAGTGGCTGGAAAGCTGCCTGGCAGAAAAGGATCTGGGGATCCTGGTGGACAGCCGGCTGAACTGCATTGGCAGTGCGCCCAGGTAGCCAAGAAGGCCAATGGCATCTTGGCTTGTATCAAGAATAGTGTGGCCAGCAGGAGTAGGGAAGGGATCGTGCCCCTGTAGTCAGTGCTGGTGAGGCCGCAGCTTGGGTACTGTGGTTCAGTTTTGGGCGCCACAGTATAGGAGGGACATTGAGGTGCTGGAGTGTGTCCAGAGAAGGGCAACGAAGCTGGTGAGGGGTCTGGAGAACATGTCTTATGAGGAGCGGCTGAAGGAATTAGGATTGTTTAGTCTGGAGAAGAGAAGGCTGAGGGGAGACCTTATTGCTCTCTACAACTACCTGAAAGGAGGTCGTAGTGAGATGGGAGCTGATCTCTTCTCCCAAGTAACTACCGATAGGACAAGAAGAAACGGGTTCAAGTTGCACCAGGGGAGGTTTAGGCTGGGCATTAGGAAAAAATTTTTCACCGAAAGAGTTATCAAACATTGGAACAGGCTGCCCAGGGAGGTGGTTGAGTCCCCATCCCTCGATGTGTTTAAAAGTTGTGTAGATGTGGTGCTTCGAGACATGGTTTAGTGGCAGACCTGGTAGAGTAGGGTCAATGGTTGGACTAGATGACCTTAAAGGTCTTTTCCAACCTAAACGATTCTATGACTCTATGCTCTTGCCATGTCTGGTTTAGCTGGGGTCTGGCAAGGCTCATCTGAAATAGACCTCCAAGGTCTATTTAGCTCTTGGTTCCTCTTGCAGACTGGAGTCGCTGATGTCTTTTTGCTCTGAGGCCATAACCCCACAGAAGCTGTAAGTTTGGTCACTAAACCTTTTTGAAAAGTGCCACAATAAAAGAAAAACCCAACACACTAATCTGATGAACTTGTAAATTGAGCTATTTCAAATTATTGAGGACAGAAATAGCAGGGCTGCTGTTCCATTACTGCTTACAGTTGGTTAGTGAGCAGTTAGTGAAAAGCAGGCCACGTAGCCAGTTGCCTTGTTTTATGGGTGGAAATTGTGCATTGAGCCATGGAGAGTTCTGAATGCTTTCATCTTTATGGGGGTTGTTAATCTAAGGTCAGAGGTTGCATGTCCTTACTTTTAGCATTGATGGAAAGAATTGACTAAAAACCGGTTGTTCTGAAGTGTTTTTAAGTGTCACCCATTTTTCATTCCACCTCTTTTTGCTGTAGAAATTCTGAAATCTATTCACCTAAAGATCACCTAAAGTACAAAGAAAGAGAAGGCAAGTGTTTTACTGTAGGGACCGGCATGCCTTGCAGATGGGTTATAATAAGATGAGAGCTGTCTTTGTCAGAACTGAATCCATACTTTTCATGTACAACCTTTACAAATTGTGCCCATGTGGCAGAGTTTGAATTACTTTTTTTACAGCTTTAGAAAACAAATGCAAAAATCTTTCAAGTGCATTCAAAGTCATTACGGTACTTTGCTGAACTGAATCAATTGTCGTAACCTCTGTGGGTGTGTAAAATATGAAATTACTATCACTCTTGTGGTCTATCCGAGTTTGTAAATTAGAAGGAATTGATTATAGGTGCTTTTGGAAAGGACGCTGGTGTATTAAAAGTGTCTTGATGACAAACAACAATATATTATTTGTAAGATCTTGCTTGATGAAACTGTCTTGTCCACTAATGGCTGTTTGTCTTTGTTATTGTTCTGACCTGCCTTCTAACAAATTGATGTGTGGGCTGAGATTTATCATGTGATGACTTGAGGAAACAAGAGACTTTACCTATTAAAGTAGTTGTAATACTTGTTTTATTTGATAATTTAAGATATTTTAAAGTTAGTTAATGTCAATATTTTCCAGTTTAGTCACTCTTTCCCCAAGAGCCAATTTTTATAAATAGTTGCTGTAAATTTATTTTAAAATGAAGAAAATTGTCTGTTTTTCTATCTGTTTCACTATTCACGTATTTTATTCACTTCAGAGGTTCTATAGCTTATGTTGTAGCATTTTTCTTTATGTATTACAACTATTTCATAGCTTGTTATTTTCTTATCTCTTTTTTGTTCTTGTTCTCTGAACTTCAGTCAGTAGCAATATGTGAACCTCAAAACATTTAGAGCTTTGTCTTTACTCAGATTAGTAACCAAACTCAGCTGGAAGTCTGTGACAGTTTAATCATTAGTATCAAAATAGCCTCTTCCAAAATATTTGTCTCTGGTTTCAGAAAACAATATATCAAAGAAAGATAAAAATATGTCTTATTTTGAAAAATCTTAATGAATATATATATAGTTGAAAATCATACTTTGATTTCTTTTTAGTAATGTTTTAATTCTTGATCTTCAGCTTCTTATTTAGCAGAACCTATTCTGTTCAGTTTTATTAGAACTGAATTGCTGTTTGTTCATTTTCCAATGCTGAAATGGCATCTCATGGTTTTATTTAGGCATGACATACAAGAAAAAGAGGAAGATGATACATGAGACAGTTGAAATAATGCATGTTGACATAATCTACATCATTACGATTTGGTTTAAAGGTGTTGTGTTGGTCTGGATTTTGAATGGCTGGATACCAATACTTAACTGTGGCAAAAGAAGGAACACATATAGGTGAAGACCTGCTTTGCTGTCTTCCTCTGGACACCTACTACAGGCCACCAACAAAGACATGACATCACCTTTGACAGACTGACTCATTATGGCAATTCTTTGTGATCTGTTATCCCAAATAAGTGCAAAGAAATGCCCTAAGCCATAGATACAATGATACAACAGAAACATATTTTAGAAATAATTAGACAGTTAAATATATATTTTCCATGGTCTTCATTGTGATGCAGTAGGACCTTGTAGGACTATGTAGCTGTGGGATTACGATTTACATCGTGTAAAAGAAAATCTTAGAAACTTCGGAGCTACACATTATATTTCTGTAGTTTAATATGTCCTGCAAATCACCATAGCAGAAGACCCAATACTATCAACAGGGAAATGTTACGTTGGGCGTCACAGGATTTTTCAGGGTTAGAATCAAGTTTCATGCATCACATCGTTCAGAATCAGCCCTGTTGAAAATTCCCAGTGGTAACACCAATGGGTTATCATGTGAAAGACTGAACATTGATACTTGGAAGGAACAGAGAGAAGTCTGCTCTGTGGCATATGGGGAGTTTAAGATGTGTCAGGTTGTTAAAGATGATATTCCCATGTTTTTCACTGAAGCTTTTAAAGGTACATGCAATGGAAATAGATGAACAGAAGAGCATGTTTTTCATCAGGTAGGTTTTCTCGGTGTTGCATTGATTATATGTGTGTATCAAATGACTGCATGTGTTGTATGAAAAAAGTCACCTGTTATGCTGCTGTTCAATACCCATCACATTTATTTTTTTCACAGACTGAAAAATAATACAAACTGAAATGAGGGGTTAAATAAGACAGGAATATCTCGTCTTAAAAGAGTACAGTGTGTGTTTGAATTTGAAGGGAAGGGCTTAAAGACTGTTACAACAACAACAAAGGCAGGAGCTCTTCAGAGACCTTTAACGCTTCCTTAACATTGGTAAGCTGACTAGGCAGTGAAAATGGTGACATGAGAGCTTTTACAGCTCTACTAGTATTTGTGCCAAAATTCAGACAAACTCTAGTTCAAATGGCAGCTTGAATCCTCAGATGACAAATTATACCTGGTCAGCACAAGAGTGGAAAACAAGGAAGACAACATTTTTTCTACCTCTGGGTTCTTTATGAAACTAAAATACTACTTTCCTAGACCTTGCTTTAAAAAAACCAAAACCTGCAACAGTGATAAATGTCCAGGCCAGTAAGTCCAACTGACCAGTTCAGAGAGGTCATCCAGGTGTTCTTGTCAACGAACAAATAGATGGTGCTTCCCTGCATGATCCTTAGTCACTGCATGCAGTGCCTCACTGAAACATTTCCGCATGTAATAGCTGTCACTCCTTTCAAAACCCTAAGCCTGTGATGTCTTTATACAGCTTCAGAAACAGTACAGCGGTTCACTGTGGCAAGCTTTATGGTTTTGACAATATATGCCTTTGCTCTTCTTTAAAACAAAAAGGGTATTTTTTAAGTCCCTGTGGCTTTATTACATACAAGTGGCAAGCTCTTTACTTTTTCAGTAATCCACATCTGTCAGCCACTGCTTACGAGATAGCCCAGGGGTTATCTGCCCTCTGTTATTGCTTTGATTCCTTTCATTTGTTTGCTTGCCCAATTTAATAACAAGGAGAGATCCAGCTTCTTGATGATTTTGTTGGCATAACACCAAGCTCATCGGCACTTAACTCCAAGGCGGTGCTGTGGTTGCAGCTCTACATGTTGGAAGCTGCTATATTGGGTCAGCATCTTTGCCTAAGCATCTTGCTGTTTGGTTTATTCTTTGTTCTTCCTCTGTTGCTCAATAGTTGCTGTGCAGCAGCCATGTGGGCTTACTTTATCATCTCAGAGAAATGTTTCATAAAGCAACAAAATTTCCTTTGAGTGTAATGAACCATTCTATTATGTGAATTTTGGGGGTTTATCTGTCTAAATGTTTTAAATATGAGGGGATACCACTGCTGTAGTTCCTTGTTGTCTACCAGCATGCAGGAAAGCTGCAATACATAAATAACAGATACAGAAGAGAACCGAGCAGAAAATTGCCAATTAAAGAACATTGTATAACAACTTCTCCATCTGGGTCACCAGCAGGGTTTGAACCCAGAACGTGCAGTGCTGCAAGCACTGGGAGGCTGTTAGCCCTTTCTGCAGCAGATCTGGGAGAGAGATGCACAAGAAACCCACTGTCACCTGCGCTGCTTTCCTACTTGTGATGAGGAGGGAGGAGTTTCTCACTTAAGTAGCACCATGCAATAAAAAGTTGGCCAGTTAGTTTTCTAGCGCAGTCAAAACAAAAGATCTCTCCAGACAACCACTTCCTGCAATTTAGCAGGGGTTATTTTTTTCCTTCCACAGGTGCAACCATAGTAACTAATTTTTTTTAAGGTGTTGATGCATATTGAGTTGATGATGTGTGAATGTTTCCCACCCTCCTCCAGGTGCTGTTGCTCTCCTTCATGACTGTTTTCAGCTTTCCTGATGTGTATCTCCTTTCTTGCTGCACTGTTGAATAGCCATAACCAAGCTGCTGCTTCCCTGCGAGTTTGGAGGAAAGGGAGCGTGAAAAGCATTGCCCTTCCTCCCACGTGGTACAGTCCTGTCTGTAGTGCTTTACAGAGATTGTCGTCTTACAGATGGAAATTTGCTGTAGTTGTTGGTGCTGGGGATTTCTCCGATTCCACGAAAAATAATCTGGACAGTGCTATAACTTCTGGCAGTGTTTATAGACAAAAACTAAGTCACCTGCCAGTTTCTTTCCAAGAAGAGAAGCGGTCATGGGTACTGCAAAACAAATCCGCTTCAAACTGCCTGTTTCTTGTTTGGAGAATCTGCCAGAAAGTAGCTCCTGAACTTGGCTACCTGTGCTTCCTGCAGCTCCGTTTCACAGGCAGGTGCCTCCTATCAGATAACCCTCAAATCATCTCCTCATGACAGAATTGCCCTTGAGTGCCTGAGCAGCTCTCAGTGTGTGGGATGACTTGCTACACTAAGTGTGGGGGCAATGCTTTCATCAGGTGAAGAAGAGGGTTTCTGACACATCAGTGGGGAACGGTTCCCACAAATCCCATTGTCAGGCTGAATAGGAGGATAACTTGGCACTTGTCCGCCAGCAGAGGTGTTAGCCTTCATTGTCAGCTTTCAGAGTGATTTACAAAATAATTTTAAAAATTCATGAACCTTCTTCTTTATAAAGCATTGTTGTGAAGTTGAATATTTTATTACACAAGGCAACCATCATTCATTTCTAGGAAAGAGTATGTGACTGCAGTTTTGAAAGGCCAGGATGCTGAGATGGTTGCTATTGGAGGAAAGGAGTTCTTCACTGTAGTTGGTGACTAATCACTTAAACAAAACTTTCACACATGGGCCTTTCAAGAAAGAAGTACTACTATTTGGTGCAGTTTTTTAGATTTCATTTCTATGGGCACACCCTGGCTGTGATTTTTTTCTTTTTTTTTCTTTTTTTTCTTTTTATGTTTACATATTCATTCTCATAAATTAAATGCTGATCTAATTGGAAATACAAGTTTTCTAGTTAACCTCTTTCAAGAAGGTCAGGTACAAGTTTTCCACGTGATTCATTGTGACTACAGCTGCCCACTCAGAGCTGAGCAGGACAACATGGATCCTACTGAGCTTTGCAGGCGAGTTCTTCCCAGTCAATAATGAGTAAACACAGCGGAATAAAAAAGCAATTAGATCCTTATTTGTAGCAGCGTAGTAATACAGTATTGTGGTTGCAGGTAACAGACCATAAGCTTTGTCCTGAGTTTGCAAGGCCTGAGGATGGAGGCACGTCAGGTCTGCCTTGTCTGAATTCCTCGTGATCTGCCTTTGCTTTACTTGGTTTAGCTGTGATGGCAATTTCTCTAATTGGTCAGGTGTCTAGCTCCGTTTTACTTTTCTTTGTCTGTGATGGAGATCTGCAGTTTTATATAAATATATAGATATTTATATAGATAAGCAGGTGTTCTAGGTAGAATGAGATATTTAGGACTCCAGCATAATGATGCAGTGTAGAGAAATATAAGCTTGATATGACAGCAGGGACACTGAGAAGAAGGAGGTGCAGGATGCAGCAGGAGAGGAGTGCAGCCACGGGAGGATAAGAGATGGGGCACAGACTTGACATTGGAGACACAACAGCTATAAACAGTTCACTAGTGGTCAGTTAAAAAAAAATGCAAAAAGATATAAGGTGTGCTTCCTCTTTATCCATAAACAAGATTATGACTGTAACATGCTCTATATTACTGTGTGATATTACAATAAGAAATAAAATGCTTGCATGCCACGTTAAGAGGTGATTGGCATGCTATGCGAACATGGTTATGAAACTAAAATCCAAAGCACCCAGGATAATTTAAAAATGACTGCCACATCTCCATGAGTGTCATGTAAATCCACACCGCTGCACTGAATCAAACGTGTTCTGGTCAACTAGAGCATGAGCACAACCCGCTGACCATGATTAATCATGATAAGGGCCATAGGTTGGGTTTTATTGCTTTGTCTTTTATTGAAAAAGCAATCTTTCCCCATAATTTATTAGCTTAAAAACTGGTATTGACCTAAATTTGAGATAATATTGGTAGAATATAACTCTATGCCTCTGTGATTAGTTACAGTGCAAACACCTCCAAGTTCTCATTCTTCGGCATGCGAGAGTCTTATGCTTTGGGCTCCATCTCAGCCCCCCTCACCCCTCTGCAGCCCGTTCGCTGGGAGCCCCCACCCTGGGGCAGCCTCCCCAGCATGGTCACCCCTGACTGATACAGACCAAGAAAGCATCCATTGCACAGGATTCCCCCTCGTCCCAGCTCAGGGGATGGGGGACCCTGTTGTCTTAGTGCTCTGAACACATTAACCGTGTTAAGGGTTGGAGAGTGGGATATTGGTTGGGATTCAGGGAGCAGCGCTGGATGCATCCTCCGAGTTTTACCATTCTTGCAGGCAAGGTGTTATTTTTCAAGAGGGTCTGTACCCGCGTGTGTTTATGTGCTGGGGAAGGGGTTGTTTTATGAGCTTTTCTTAACTACTTCAAGAGCGACTCAAGTGGTGGCACAGTAATGTTTGACGATTAATGTTTTGACAATTGAATCTTCACTTAGGTTTTATGATAATTCAAAACTACTTTTTTTTTTGTGATTTCTGACTGTCGTGGTTTGGCCTCATCCGGCAACAGAGAACCACGCAGCTGCCTGCTCAACCCCCGAGGGCGGTGGGGGAAAATCGGAAGAAAGAGGCAAAACTCGTGGGTTGAGATAAAAGGCAGTTTAACACAACAGCAAACGAGAGAGGGAAACAACAACAGTAACAGTGACGGAGGGATGCACACACAGGGTTATTGTACCGACGCTCACCAACCGGACCACGCAGCCCCAACCTGCTCCCGAACCGCGCCTTCCTCCTCCTCCCGGCCAGCTCCCCTTTATGGACTGGGCGTGGTGTCACGTGGTATGGAATACCTGTGTCCGGGGCCAGAAAATTAATCCTATCCCCGCCGGAACCAGGACATTATCCACCCCTTATTCTATACCATCTAAGTCATGCCCAGATCTTATAGTTTCCAGTTAATTACCACTGTTTTTCCTTATTTATGTATACATACATATATATACATACAGATATAATTCCCTTAGTGTATGGGCCATCCCTCTAAAAATGCCCATTGAGTTCATTTAATCCATGACTTTGGGCTCCTTCTGTTAGAACAGTCTCTCAGGGCAGGTGAGATGCTGTATGGTGCTGGACTGCTGCATGCTGTATTCGGGGCTTGTGGCTGGTGTATCCAATGTGGCCCATGCCCACGGTCCACAGGTTGAAGATGTCAATCTCAAGGAAGCTGCTGGGCGCCA
>VFFE01007232.1:999458-1107399 GCA_008921705.1 Burhinus oedicnemus | reverse complement strand
CATCGGAGCAGCCAGGTGACAAGGTGCTCGCCTGGAAGTCGGCTGAAATCTTTTCGCATATCCCGCAGCTCACTCAGGGACAGGGATCGTGTGATTATCTCTGGTTCTGTCTCTTCCTCCTGTTCTCGGGATGGCCCTGGCTCATCGTCATCCCTTACTAAGTGAACTGATTTCTTGGTGTATTTCTTCTTCTGTATGGGAGCAACCGATACTGGCGCAGGCTGGTTGTCTGGTTCAGCTGCAGTGACTGCCATCGGAGTTTGAGTAGCTGCATTGCCTGTCACCAGGGTTTGAGTGGCAACAGTGCCTGCCACTGGGATTGGAGTAGCTGCATTGTCTGTCACCAGGGTGGGGGTGGCCTCAGTGCCTGCCGCAGGAGCCGGAGTGGCTTTGGTGCATCCCGCCGCAGGGGCTGGAGTGGCTGGGGCTGGAGTGGCCTCGGTGCCTGCCACAGGGGCTGGAGTGGCCTCGGTGCCTGCAGGTCTGGTTTCCCCCTCTTTCCCCTGAGGGTGCTGCACAATACCAAGCAGTGTTTGGTAGATACTGGCCAGGGCCCAGCACAGTGCGGTAAGTTGTGCCTCTCTGGAATAGCCACAGCATTTTCCTTTCAAATATTCTATCACTTTATCAGGGTCCTGTAGTTGTTCGGGGCTGAAGTCCCAAACCATGGGAGGTGAGTTCTCTAGATACCTGCCCATATTCTCCCACATGCCATGCCACCCATGATTATCCAGCCTCGGGGCAGGTCTCTGGGGGGTAGCCTTAAACAGTTGTTTAATCCTAAACAAGACCTGAAACATATTCAGGAGACACAGCAATAGGAACATGCTGGTTTGAGCATCCCAAGGATATTCAAAATTCTCAAAAACTGTCATACCCGGCCCGAAGGAGAAAAGGGAGGCAAAAGAGGTTGGGAAAGTATCCCACCCTGTTTCCCCCATAGATTGGGTGTGATTATTAATAAATTCTGAGACACGGTGCCCAAGGTATGGGCAGGCCAGCAATATCGCATAAATTCCCCAACATAATCGCCTAAACAGCGATGTTATCATATCATAAGTTGATATTGCACAGGACAGCAAAATCATAATCCTGATCCCTCTGCCAGAGGTGATAAACAGCATCACAGGGAGCACATAGAGCAGATAAGAGTTTACATAACACAGCCATGCGAACAAACAAAGCAGCATTGTGGTCACCAACTATTTAAGATAATAAATGCATATAACATTCATTTTAACAAGTTCTGGTCGGATCTGTCGTTATCTCAACCCTTCGTGCCCCACGTTGGGCGCCAAAAAGACTGTCGTGGTTTGGCCTCAGCCGCCAACAAAGAACCACGCAGCCGCTCGCTCAACCCCTGCGGGCGGTGGGGGAAAATCGGAAGAAAGAGGCAAAACTCGTGGGTTGAGATAAAAGGCAGTTTAACACAACAGCAAACGAGAGAGGGAAACAACAACAATAACAGCGATGGAGGGATGCACACACAGGGTTACTGTACCGACGCTCACCGACCGGACCGCGCAGCCCCAGCCCGCTCCCCAACCGCACCTTCCTCCTCCTCCTCCCGGCCAGCTCCCCTTTATGGACTGGGCATGGCGTCACGTGGTATGGAATACCTGTGTCCCGGGCCAGAAAATTAACCCTATCCCCGCTGGAACCAGGACACTGACCTTTGCAATACTTGAGCTTCTACAACTAGCCGGAAGAGGAGAGATGTCTCTTCCCATGGCATAAGTAGTCTGACAGTGCTTTGAGGTACTAACTATTAACATTTCATGTTTGAGAGACCCTGGTCTCCATGGTCCCCTGCTTCCTGCCATGAGGGAGGGATATGCTCTGTATTAGGATCTGATATTGTGGTGAGCAGCAAAAGCAAGTCCTTGAAGTGCCCCGATACTAACATTGGTCATGGGAGTTGACAGGTGCTGGCAGGTACACTGCCTTTTGTAATACAGAACGGGATCGTGTGGTTATGGTTAGGTACCAGAAAGCAGTCATAAATCAGCATTCCTGATTTTTAACATGTTTTATATCCTGCTGACTAGCTGCTAGCCATTGGCCCAGGTTCTCTGCATCTGATGATAACGGCAAGCCCATTAAAACAAGAGGAGTGAAGGATACCTTTTCAAATTTTGCTTTAAAAGGACAAGGACCACTCACAGACAGTTACCACATCATAAATGTGGAGAGCAGGAGGTTAGCCATGAGCTGTGACTACTCTACAAGTGGCAAATGTCCCATCAGGTGGGTAAAACAAGCGGAGAGAAAAACATAGTCCTCAATTCCGGTTTTAGCAGTAACAACAGTTTTGTTAGAAAAGACCACAAAATAGTTTCACTGAATGTGAGAGTGTAGCCAAAGCAGGGGCCTGTTGCACCTGTAAAGTATAAGCATATTAAGCAAGATATTATTAACCTGGACATAAGCATGCTAAAATAGTGTATCTGATGACAGTGTGTAAGTATGCCCTGATGTTGTAACACCACTTTTAGGGTAAGCAGCAAGCATCCAAATCTAAGCAGAAATATAGGAATAATGTGTAACAGTCAATGGGGAATTGTATACTTGCATAAATGGGGGTACAGGAAAACACATGTGCACAGTAAAATCTGCAATAAAAAAGGGTATAGGACAGGCAGGAAAGATGTATGGTGAAATGAAAAGAAACATACATGTTTCTTATACATATTTATGTGTGTGTGTGTGTGTGTATACACCACGCAGAACAAGCAAGCAAGATGTCTGGTGAAACCAGAACAAGTCCTGGTCCCCACCCCAAAATATAAACAGTCAGAAGCAGATGGGAGCTCCTTTTGGAGAGGTGGGCTGTGAGCAGAACAACAGAAATGGTAAGCAAAAGAAAGATAGAAAAGAGCTCCTAAGTTGGGGCACCCTGAATCAGTGCTAACTACCTCTACCAACCTCATGGTTGCTGTACACTCACAGCTAATTTAGAATAAGATTAAGGGCTAAGTAATTTGCATATGGATGCTAACTTTTCGTGAAAACTAATAATTAACTGTTGGCAATTTCTACTGTTAGTGAATGTTAATCTAGTGTTGTTCTGAAATTTGAAACTGGCCTGATCTATCAGTCTTTCAAACACTCCCATCACTCTGATCTCTTAATTGCCTGATAAGTACATGCAGACATACAATGTATGTGTGTGTATTCCGTTGCAAGGAGGGAGAGAGAAAAAAAATCCAGGACATGGGTTGCTCTAGCCTTGAACCCAGGTCAGAGACTCTGGGATATGGTCCATGGCAAGTTCTGTTACACGGCTAAGATAGGCAGACAGAAAAGATGCACTGCCTTAAGTGCTAACAACAGCCAGCAGCAGAGGCAGCCAAAAATCCTTGTAGTTTCTGATTCTGAATCAAAGGTTTCTTTCCATTCCTCTATTTTGCCACCAGCTGATCAGCCCCTATCCATTTTGCTACTAGCGCTGCGATGAATGCCGCTCTATTGTAAGAAGTGCACATCCCCTACCAAGGTCCATGGAATTGATAGCTTCTGCCTCATTAGAGACCATATCAAAGGTCAACTTCTGTAATGGAATAAGCTTCAGCCTTCATGCCACTGATTTGTAAGTGGAGAAAAGGAGGATCATTGATGCCACAGGCACAAATTAAACAGAGCTACATTTTCAAATTGGCAGTGCCCTTCCCTCCATGGAGTTTCATGCACCACAGTATAATGTATAATACATATATACTATTTTAAGAGTGTACATTATATATCAAAAGCATTTAACATACCTCTTCAATCCATTCCTCTGCCTCCTCTTGTTTCTGATTAATTTTTCTACCCCAGCACAGATTCTGAAACACTGAGCAGCTGAAAACGGGGATCTTTTAGATAAGAGCAATATTCAACCTGACATAGAAATGTTTTCATATTTAGCATTTTCTCTCCAAAATTGCACTCATCTTGGGCAAGTATGAATTTTTATATTCATAACTGTTGTGCACTTTTGTTACCTATGGAAGTACCAGCCTGGGAAAAGAAGTATACTAGTGTTTGAATTGGGAATTACGCACCTCAACAACACTCTCCCTGCAGTTTCAGCGCACATTTATGTTTGGGGCATCTTTAGATTACCTTGTGCTGCCTAATCCCATGCAGGGTAACCCACCTCTCTGATATGCTTGTTCAGCACAAATTTTGTTTTCAATCAAAATGTGTATATTTATTCAAAAAGATACAATGTTCATCCCAGCATGGGTGGACTTTTTTTTTTTTTTTGAAGTCTCAAGAGATTTCACAAGACAGTTTGTCATGGTTTGTACTTGTAGCAAAAGCCATGGCTATTGCTGACAGACCAGGGTCGTAGCACCTGTGTATGTGCGTATGTACCCATGAGCTGGTAGAAGATGACTGGAGCACTGGACCTTTTTAATGTGTACAGATGCCCTGCCTGTTGCCCCATTGCCGTGATCACATGGGCCACAAAAATATAGTATTTCTAGGCCCTGCACTTAGGAATATACGCAGGACCCTTCTGCTGTGTAACCATGCATCTCCAGAGGGAGTGAATGAGTCTCTCGTGTGACATCTCCCTGCATTTGCCTTCAGAAATTCCTGACAAACTATTTTGCAAGTGTAGAGAGGAATGCTGCTCTTTATTCAGTCACTTATTACGCGAGGCTGTGGTACTGTTTGAATCACAAATTGCATGCTAATGGCCTAATTCATAAACCATTGACATTTTTTATGAGTCTTTAACATTCAAAAATGAAGAATTTGTGCTCAAAAAATAATTTGCATTGCAAAATTCAATAATTTAGTTTCTCATATTCATTAATGCCTAAGCCCACACCACATAACTTATCCCACTCTAACTACACTTCCCAGCACACTGATAAAAACAGGATATACAGTAGTTCACATAAAGTGCTTCTGTTTGCAACTAAGTCTTTACCTGCACTGATTGATTACATTTGTAGAGAGGAAAAATCCAGCTATGCGGCAAGTGTGATGAATGCACTAAGCAATGGCTGCTTTGAAGCTGCTTTCTGCTCTAATCATGTTTTCCTCCAATGGCATTAACTACCATAAAATATGAGATCATAAAGGGTAACGATATCAGACAACAAAATCATCTTACAGACTGCTCAGTCCCACTGTATTAGGCAAAGATTCATGTTTCATTAATGAAAACTTGCTTTGCTTTTGACCTAATATCACTAGTTGTCAAAAACAGACGAGAAGACTAATAATAATGTATAGCTCCTAAATCATCCACAAATTCCAAGTGCTATGTATCACCCGCTTTTACAGAGAGGGAAACTGAGGCATATACAAAGCAAATAGCCCAGTAACTCTTGTAGGGTCAGCTAGACCTCCCTGACTCTGTCCCGTGCTGCACACGGCCCCTGTTGGGTGTGTACATGTGGGGTGCTATAAGGTAATTAGTGCTATCTAATCAAGTTTTATAAGTAGTATTTTGGGTACTAAAAGCAGAATAACTGTGGGACCCTAGGCCTCTGTCCTTTCAGGAGAGCGCACAAGCACATCTGGAGGGGCTGCCTACTTGCAGTTGGATTGTATTGCACAGGCACTTAGAGACAGCGTTTATTAAAAGGGAAGTAATTTGGGTGGTATTTGCATAAGGTAATGCTCGCATGGGGAATCAGGTCTTCCAAAAAGGATGGTTGGTTGCTGCCTGGGTAGAGATGGCAGTCTCTGTTGCAAGTATCCTTGCAGAAGTGTCTTCAGCTGGTTTAGGTGAGACTCTCCAAACTACTGTGCAGCTAAATTCTTCTAACTCAGCTGGCCTGCGATCCTAGGGGACCGCTCCAGCACATGTTTAATTCATCGCTATTGGTATATCTTAACTAAAGAGAAAACATTTCTGAAATAGCTTAACTACATACAAATGACTTCCCACATACCATTTGTGCAGCAACAGTTTCTCTTAACTATTTACAAATGTCTTAGTGATGCATGATTTGGTGCCTTCTGCAGCAGAAATCACCCAGGGGACTCTCTGGAGGGCAGGGCCAGATTCTCCACCCAGGATGTTGACCAACACATTTAGGCATTCAGACCAGGCTAAACACAGCAGGAGCTGCCTGGGGCAGCTTCTGCAACTGTCCAAAATTCCCTCCCAGAGAGCTCCAATAACAATCACTCAAAAGTTTAATTGTGACGGTTCAGTCAATCACCTCCTTTCCAGCTGGTCTGTTGTCTGGAGCCAGTGCCTTGTGCCGTCTGTGCGGAGACTGGCTGGGCTTTCCTGGGTCACCCAGAGAATTAGTGGCTCTAGTACTCCAGGTGTGCACACAAGCACAACCCTGAAACCCAGCTGCACCACAACTAGAACTAAAGTTATTTCTACTTATATACTTATAATTGACTTACAACTTTTGTCCCCTAGCTCTTGCTGCAGTTGTTTCCTGTAACGTATTCAAAACTGGTTTCAGATATCCTCACACCACACCATAGCACAAATTGCGTGCGTACAGCTGCAAACCCGATTTTACTAGGTTAAGGATGGTTTTCCCTTTGCAGTGACATTTTGAATAATAAACTTTATACACATCTTGAGGGTTTTTCTGTTATGTTTTTCTTCAGTTCTAGTGAAGAGAAAATTATAATTGACAGGATAATTCACCAGTATCCATCCCGTTCCAGTTTAGGATCTGATCTTACTTGCATTTAAAGCCTTCTCCATAACACAGTAGATCAAGGGATGCTTATTCTAGAGCAGTGAGTGCTTTCCAGTGTCATTAACTTGTTGAAAGGGAAGTTTATGCAATCCCTTTGTTGGGTTGGCTCTGAAATTTTAGCCACAACACAGAAAGTGCAACGTCAGGAGTCAGATAGGCATGCCCTTGCGGAATGGTCTGCAGGATCGTGGCCTTTGGGTGTACTGTTTCTTTCTTATTCTCCGTCAGCTCTTGATGTTTCTTTGGAGTATTGGTGGCTTTCAAACTCTAGTAGCTGAAGTTGCTGACAGTTAATAAAGAAGCAGCTACAATATATTTCCAGAACTTCCTGTCTGAGGTCGGTTGCTAAACAGACCTGAAGCCCAGTTCCGTAGTTATATGATGGCAAAGGCTTCGGGAGCTGCTGAACCATGGATACTTCAATTTTAAAGGTCAGATGAAATGCTGATTTACTATAAGACAAATCAATACCCCACCTCCCCCCAAAAAACAAAGGAAGAAAAAAAGGTTTAAAAATTTGAGCTTCCACACTGCCAGTAGAAAACACATGGATTTGAGACTGGCAGGTAACATATGTGTGTAATAAGAGGACATCACTTCTTCCTTTGTCTGCCAAAGCTAGAGCAGCATGAGACCTACAGGACACTCCTTCCCATGCAGCACTCAGTGTTTGCAAGGAGGCTTGAGTTCATACCTAATGGTCAAAGGGACCAAGGCAAAAGCTGACTTTTTAATTCTCTGTATAAGGCATATCACAGTGTAGCAGGTTCAGGCTTTCTCAAATCTCCAGGCAACTTCTTTTGTTTGTTGCTTTTCTGCCAGGTGAGAGAGATGCTAATGACAGGTACACATTTTTCAGTGATGCCTAGACAAGTTTCCAAATCCTTACTCTCTTCTGGACAGGTCTTTTTTAAAAATATCCTGGCAAACAAGAGAAAGCAGCCTGGAGTGTTGGCAGTTCAGTCCTTGGTGGGGTTTGGTCATCTCAAGGCGTTGGTCCCATTAGGTGTTACACCAGCACCAGTGGGCTGGTTTGCTCCTGCAGTGGAAGAGATGGGCAGCCACAGGAACAGCCAGCAAGCTCCCACTGTCATACCCTGTCAGCTCCCAGCTCCTGCTCAACGCTGCCATTTTCCTCATCTCTGAAAACTGGTATCTTACCGGGACTCTCTTTAGGTTCAAGGGTTCAAAGTTTCTTTGGGACCAATTTAGAATCTATTTTGCATTTTGATTAAATCTAAGATTCCATAGTGCGTCTCATGGAGCAAAAGATAACATTTAGACCCCAGTTGAGCACCCGTGCTATTTTACGCACAGCCTTTTGTAATTTCCTCACCTTGCAAGAGGACCAGTCCATGTACAAAAGGAAGCTGAAATTTCCATAAGATCCTGTTGTGCTCAGGTCTGCCTGGGCTGCTGTGAATTTCAGCACCTAGGTACAGTGTCGTTGGGTGATATAAATGAACATACCTCGGTGGTGTTTTTCTGACCAATATATGAACTTTAATTTTTCATAGGCACATTTCAACATGCCCTCCTCCAAGTTAGAAGCTGTAATTGTGAGTCTTCCTTTTATAAGACAGACTACGTTGCCCTTAAAAATGAATAAGCCTTCCTATTATTACTACACAGCAGATGGAGTGGCAGAACAGAGCTGCCTTGTGGATTGTTAAACCAAACTGTTGCTAAGAAAAAACCACCACTGAAGACCAAGATCAGTAATCATTTCAGAAAAACAGGTTCCTGTGCCCCTCCAATATATTTATGTGTTACATCCAAAGCAAAAACTGACGAACATATGTATTTGTATGAAATGCCGAAGCAGCATGAGCTTAATGTTACAACTGCTTCTAAGTAAGGATTGCATTTGTAATTTAAAGTTGTTTCAAAGTAGTGAAGGGAACTAGGGAGTTGTTTGGGGCGATAGAGTATAGAACATCATTACGAGCACATGCAGATCATATTTTGCTTGAACTAATTCCTCTTGCTATTTTAATATCAAACATAACCCATGCCAGTTTTATATCTCAAATATATTTGGTATTTCAAAAAATAATTAATAGTGTCAGTTTTATTAATGTGTTAAAATATGAATTAAAAACATGACAAATCAACGGGAAACAGCAGTCTGTTTTAATGAATATTTCATACTGTACATCAATAAATCATAGATCAAAGGGAACGAAGCACTTTCTGCAATATTTCTTTTCTGTCAATGTGGGGTTACCAGAAGTTTTACAAGTTGTTTTGGCACTTACTTAGTTGCACATTTGAATTGATATTTTAGGAAGGAAAGAAAAAAAGTTACAGCTTTGAATCCCAGAAGAATCTGGTGTTCAAAACAGGTTGTCCTGTTCTCTCTCTTTATCATTTCATTGCTTTAAAAACCTGTGGATGACCATATAATTGCAGGTCTGTGCCGTGCGTGCAGGCAGCCTGCTGTTCTGCCATCCCAAACCAGGCTGTTCCCGAGCTTCTCAAATGTGCACTAGCACAAGGCGAAAATGTTCCGTCTTGACCTTGTGTCCAGCTTTATGACTGATGTGCTGCACGTGACTTTGGATCTCTTTCTGATGTCTCTGTTTTCCCAGAGTACAGGTGGATTTGAGTATAAGGGCTCAGACGTGAAGTCCTGTCTTCATCGATTGTGTGTGCATATGTTTAGCCCCTACAGATCCTTTCATGGTGTATGTTATATAAACAGAAAACTTTACTTTCTGTTTTACAGCTGAAGCCGGAATCAGAACTGCATAGGAAGTAAAAGATTCAGATACTCAGTTCCTCTCCTAAGCTTTCAATTCAATGATTGATTAGCACTAGGGCCAGTTAATGAGATGGGGATATGGGCAAGACAGCTTCTCTGGAGGAAGCTTCTCATTCAGAATCTCAGGTTTTCTTTAAGCATATAGTTAAACTCTATCTTTTAGGCTACAGAAATGACCTTCAGTACAGGAACCAAAGTGACATCTGCAGCAACGTATGCCTGAGTTTGTGTAAATAATGACTGCAGTGGACAAACTTGCCTTGTTTATCGTTTAAGACCTTAAGTTTGATGCAGTCCTGGTAACATCAGCACAGTTGTCAGACTCAGTTGTCTACATTTTAAGCAAGAAATTCCTGACTTGCCAAACATCACATTATTAGTATTAGAAGTATTAGAAGCAGCAGCTAAATTTGCCTGAGCGGACAGATTCAATTCATGAATTATACTTGGAATTTATGCTTCTATCCATTTTAACCAATTGTCCCCTTCAACAAACAGTGGATTGACTCCATCCGAGGTACTTGGTCAGTCTCTGATCCTCTGAATCAGTCCTTTTGCCCCAGGACAATTTATTATCAGAAACACATCATGGGTGACAGTTCGCAATAAAGACATATAAAATCCTATAAAAGGGCAGGCATATAAGGGAATGCAGTAGGCCAGGGATCAGGGGGTTTCACTAATGTGTTCATGCCTTCCTATCTGTGAAGCTTTGGATCAATTAGCCATCAGCAGCACAGGATATTTTCACTGGTGAAGTTTACTGTGTGTACTTCTGTGGTGACATCTCCTTCCAGAGTAGTCAGCAAGTTTGCATGATAGTTTCTAGCCAGGAGGATGGATATATAGCCATCCTTGGATATGAAACCTTGAAAGTGGCAATAAATTGCAAACAATTTGCCATTTAAACTAAAAAAAAAAAGGAAGAAAAAGACCGTTTAAAAGCAGAGCTCTAGCCAAATGTTCCTTGCAGGATGAAAGGGCACAGATCCTGACATTCCTTGCTCTGTGGGCACCCACCCGCAGAGTGTTGTGTTGATACCCATCATCCAGCCCATCCAGAAGTAGGGGTTTGCCCTCATACCAGCCTTTTAATCTTCTTTATTCCAGAAATTCTATACCTACAATCAGCCCTGCTAAGCATGCTTCCAGGATGACTTTTGGAAAAAGTACTATTAAGAGCATCCTGTTTTCTTGGGAAGTTTTGTTTAATTTTCCTTTCTAGGAAGTTGAGATACTTGTGCTTTTGTGGACCAAGGTGTTTACTTATCAGTTTGGCTGATAAAGTACCTTCATTTTCAAGGGTATATTTATTTTTAAACCCCATGTTTCTGAGTGGGCACTGGGCAATTCATCAGATACAATACATAACAACAAATTTTAAAATTTAACCAAACCCCATTCCCACCAATAAAAAAACTTCCCTGATGTCTGTGGGATTTGGTTCAGGTTCAGACTAGGTGAGAGTTAGCTCATAGTCAGAGCTGAGTGAAGTATCTGCAGCAAACAACTCTTTTCCAGTTTAACGAACTTTTGTTTTCACGAGTTGCCTGTGAGCAGGCCATGAGTTTCACATATTAAATGTAGCTTTTAGACACAGAGAAAACAGGATTTAGTTGTAGCAGATGTGAATCTTTTCAGAAAAGACAGAGGTACAGACAAACATACCTATGGCAGCATCCCTGTTTATCTTTTTCACAAGGGTGTTGGTTGCTTATGCACAGGTTTATAACATTTCTTGCCTTGAAGTTTTATCTAGAACTTGATACACCGTTCATTCATACTGCTTTGCTTAGCCCAAAGCAGTCAATAAACAGGATTAAGGCCTCCAAATTTATGAGATCATTAAAATTTTATTTTTCTCACTGTAGTTGAGTATTCAGGGTTTGGTTTTGTGGTTTTTTTCTGCAGTGCTGAAAACTAGAAATCTGTGGGGTCTTTCTCTTTTTTTAAATGCAAGCTGGCCTTCTCACACAACTAAATGAATCCAGTACTGAGACTTAACAACGACACATATAAGAATAGAAATAATTGATCAGGCTAGTAAGCTTATAGTTTTCTCATATAGAGTCAAATATTAGAATTGAACCTCATTCCTGTTCATAGATTCAGCGGTAAAATTATATATAAACATGGTTCTGTCTGAAAGACCCAAGGGTAAAGTTTGTCTCTTTGATCTACTATAGCTCTCAATTAAAAGCAATGACCAGCCTTTCCAAAGAAGGCAGCTAGCTGCCTTCTGTCAAGTCCTCCATTTTTCATTTTCTTCTTTCTACAAGAGGCAAGTATGATGTTTGCATAGTGCCATAAAATAAAAGGAGTACAGGCTGAAGTTGCCCGTTCCACTGCAGCTGGTAGTAACCAATCTTGCTTCACATCACTGATCCAAGGAACAAAACCTGATTTAACTCAGCGTGGCTCAGAGACTTGGTGCTATACACACACAAAACCCTAAACTGAGAATCACATGTGTAATTCTAGCCAGACTCTTTTACCAAGATCATATTTCTGGAGTAAGAACAAATGCATTTTTCTACAGTGAATTATTTTAATCCATGGCAAAAATGGAGTTTCCTAGAGAATCTGACACAGGAAAATACTGTCCAGATTTGGTACATTTTTTTGGTTTTATAGCCACATTGATGAAACTCCCCAAATATACTGGAAATCATCTTTTTAGTAAGGTAAAATTTAGGAAGGCTGACGAATGACAAGTGGACCTATGAGCAGAGGAGTTCTGCAAGGAGAAGAGTAGCAAAGGCTGACACCATCAGTGCCGCACCTGGGGACTTCTGATGTCAATTTTGGCCAGGCAGTGATACCCCCTGAATGCCCTCGTTACCTAGGGAGCCAGGGGATGAGCTGGAGAGTGGACAGAAATAAGGTGTAAGAAAGCCTTCAACTGAGACAAAGCTAGATTATGTTCAGTGTAAATCATGCAAAGTTTATTATGAATCAGTGAAATGTTAGCTGATTAGAGTGAATGACCCTAGCATCTCCACATATAATGACAATATCTCCTTGTTAGTGGCTCATCAGGTATGGAAACACAGAAGTATCCTCTTGTGGGTGCTTGTGGTCTTGGAGGGGAGAGGCTTTACCCAGTGGGTTCAGACCACTCCTGTTTGAGTATCTTAATGCTCTGCATTACAGGTGGAAGTGAGCAAGCTCTGCTTTTCCTCAGTGTCACCCAGCAGCCACTGGCTCAGTTACCTTGCTGTACTTCCTCAAGCTCAGCTCAACGCCACAATGATCCCAGAGCTTCTGACTCGCATCCCCAGAAGCTGGGAGTACAGCAAAGATGGGAACAAATTTCCTACAATTCCCCAGGTAGATATTCCCATGCAGCATATTTATCTGTGTTATACTACCAACCCCTCCCTTTTTTTTTCGTAACAGAAAAATAGAGAGGATTGCACACATTCATTTAGTTAAAGATGCAAGGCTATTTACAGTAATTAGCTACCACTAATTAAGTAGCGAGATCAAGGATAGAAATGGAGACAGAAGTCATTCAGTGTATAACTGCTGAGAGATGTGATTTTGCTGTACTCCACTGACGTTCCACAAGAATGATAAATCCCCAGACCTCTGCAGTGGGCAAAGAGGAGTTTAAGTCTAAAAATGGTTACAGTAATGCCAGAAAAGGTTACAGGAGGTCTTTGAGGGTGTAGGTAATGGGGTCTGTCCTTTTTTTCTTCATCTCAGAGACCAGGTCACGGTACTGTATTCTGCCCCACTGATTCCTCTGGGAGAGCCCCAGCTGCGTTGTAACACTGAGTCTCTATGTAATCCCAGCTAGCAGGACAAAAAAAAGCCAACCAGAAAGGGAAAAACCTATTGACCAGCAAGACAGAAAAAGCAACCTTGGCCTCTGAAGACAGAACTGGAATGCCAGAATGTGCGGAGATTAATCTGAAACTAATACCAATTGTTTCCCGTCATGTTCGGTATATTTGACATAATTACTTTAAGAACAGTCTAAAAGTGTTATATTGTTAAAGCTGCCAGATGGAAGACATGCTCTGCTGATAGCAAGCACGTCAGACAACGATATTGAAGAGATTTCTGAAAAGTTTTAATTAATCTTTCTCTCTTTTTTCATATAATTGACATTACTTTGGGCTCATTTGTTCCATGGAACCCAAGCACTTGGCTCCTGGTTACAGGACTTTAATGGATAAAGGTTTCCCTGAAGAGAAATAATAAAAGAGGAGGCGCTCAGCTCATATGAAAGCTACTGCAGGGTTACCTTAAAGTAAAGATGGTTTTCTCCACTATGTGAAGCAAAACTTCATATATCAATGTTGACATAAGATGGTGCTAAATGGGTAATTTTTTTTCAAGCATTTATCTTCTCTGGCTGAGACCCATTATTTTATTGCACCGGTTGGAAACCACCACACTGCATGACACAACCATGTTTTTAATTAGTCTGAAAAGTTTTAATTGGGAAACAAAGGGAGATATCTTATAGGTTATTATTGCAACCTTTAATTGCCTGACTCAAGACATCATTAATTATCTTGATGGGGAGATGACACACCTTTCTGAACTAAGACACTCATATTTACGGCACCTTTTGCAGAATACAGTACCTGTTGACTTTCTTCCAGTCTTTCATTAGGGAACTGCTGTGATAGGAATTAACTACAGTAATTCCATTACAAAACCTGCTGTCCAGTGGAATTTTTCTGGAAGATTAGATTTCTGAAAGGGAAAAAGGCCATTTAAACTAAGCGTTTCCTCAAGGCCCAAAGTAAATAACCGATGAAGAAGGTCAGAATGAATTTAGAACTCTTAAAGGTCTGCTGTACACTTGCATGCAGTGTACGAAAAATAAACAGTGCAGCTTTCCAGTACAGTGATTTTTATTGTTTTAAATGTTTCACATTTCAGTTTAGGGAGAGATGAGAAATGCAGAGGACAGAATATGATCAAAATGATTTTACTTAGAGGGAGAGCAGCATTTTAAGCAGACATTTCAAGGTTGAAGTGACAGTGGTAGCAGTTGCTTGGGCTTAACACCAGAAGAAAATACTTGTTAAATCCATCAGGGCAGAAAGGCAGAGGGAAATCCAGTGACCTAGGGTTCAGCTCATGCCACAGTGCATTCACCATGCACAAGGAAGGTACAGAGCACAGGGGCTGGGTTTATATTATGTCTGTTTATTATTAATTTTACGGTGTACTGGTACCCAGCATCTGTCTGCAGTGGGTGGTATTCACTGCCTGCTTTCATCTGCTGTTTTACAATCGAGATGCTTTCAGGACCCGGTCATTTTTAGTAGGTCTGTAATTGAGTCTGTATTGAGTAAACTTGTTGGGAGACTTTTAACCTTACTTTATATTGTCTTACTGGAAATTCAGAAGATTACTTTAAACTGTGTTAATATAGTTGCTATTGGGTTTTTTTTCCTGGAGGTCAGCAGTATCTACTCCATTCCTGTGAAAGGAAATTAAAATATTCCCTGGGCTACCACAGGCTAACTAGATACTGAGTTTATTTTAAAAATACAGCCAGGTAACCTCTTTTTTTGGCCAGGAGCAGGTGGACAAGCGGTGGCTAGAGCTTTGATCCCATACAAACCTCCTTCCCTACCAAGCTTCAGCTAATACAGCTCAGTGGGAGACGGTATTACACTCCTGCTACTGGGGCTGGAGTAATGAGGAAGGAAAGGGTTATGTCTGAGTCATGGTACCTCACAGGTGATTCACAGGGAGTTGCTCAGAGATGGAGCTAACAACACAATTTAAGTTACTGTACACAAGAAAAGAGAAGTAAAGCTAATTCAAGCCAGGTGAACACATGCTGTATCCCAACCAAGAGTGTACATACACATGTCCGTACAAAAACTTGTAGAAATGGATTCCCCTTTGTGTGTGCTCTGTCTTACTGAACAAAGAATGAGGAAACAAAGTTTTAACATGCCCTTTAATTGGGGAAATCTTTCCACAACTACAGAAGTCATTACACTGCATCTGCAGTAGCTACAGTCATTGGAAGCAGAGTGGCTATCAGCGATGCTGGAATGTCATCTACAGCAGAGCTTTTGCAAATTAAGAGTCTGATGCTGCATACTGATTGAATGCTGCAAACTACTTCCCCCTTCACTGTCCTTTATTTCTTCTTCTCTCAAGTTGCTGTCAGTAGTAATCCCTCTTCTAATATACTGAGATGGGGAAAATCTCTCTTCAGGGTTTGTCTGGTTGTTTGTTTGCCTTTCAATTAATCTCATCTAGGGCTGTGTTCAGTTGATGACATTGGTTTGCTGTTCACACGTACAAAATTGCAGACTTGACATGTGCTATGTGCAAAATGTGCTGAGGGTAGGATGCAGACCAAAGGAAAAATTTTTCTAGAGTAGTGGCTATTTAGGGTTGACATCAGCTCCAAAAAGCTACATGTAGCTGTGTTATTGGATAATAATTTTAAAGGGATGTTCACCTGATGGCAAAAAATACTGTTCTGTGGACAACTTTAGCAGTTTAAAAAAGTAATTACCAGCTGATTCCATCTAACAATGATGGCACGACTCAGGGACCCGCAGCGTCAACTGAACAGAATGCCTCCGTGCACTGGCATGTACAGGGCTACATATGTATTATTTGTGAGGAAGAATTAGTGCATGAATTTAACTTAATAAGCTGGATGTACAGCATAAACGTGTGTGGGGGGGGGGGTATTGTGATCTGTTCATATGTGGTCTAGTTTCCCACCTGGGGGATGAGCTGCATCATAGAATCATCTAGGTTGGAAGGGACCTTTAAGATCATTGAAATGAGCAAAGCCAGTCTGAATACCTTAAACTTCTGCGAAATTTTCTCTCTTTGAAAACTGGCAGCTTCACGTATTCATGTCATTGAAAATGTGACCAGGAATATGCCAATTTAATTTGTTGTACCGGAAATACAGCTATTGTTTCAGGATTTCATTAAATACTAGAGTCCTGTAAAAAATTCTATGGAATCAAAATAAACGGAAGAAAATGAAACTTGTTTTTTGATAATCCTAATACTAAATTTTAATACATTCTTCAGAAATTCTATTTAATTTGTCTCATCTAACTGTTAGTTTTATTAACTGCCTCTTAAATGTTTAATTTGGGGGGGTGCAAATGAGAACAGAGCATACAATGAAGACATCAGCGTGAATGGATTTGCTGATTTTTTATGCGTGTCAGTGCTGTAGGAAGAAAAGTATAGCACACTGGACTGCAGTAACACTGTGTAATTACTTATTAAACTACAAACTTTAATCACATGCTGAACCATTTTTAATGTTAACAAGCATTAACCGTATGAATTGATGCAAACTCAGCTCCAAAGCTTGATGCCTCCAAGATGACAGAAAAAATGCATGAAAAGATGTAGGTCTCAGTCATTGCGTTTCAGCTGTGTGGGAGTGACAGACCAGATTATCGTCTGCTTCCCCCAGCCACTGTTCCTGATGCTGGAGAACTGAATCTAGGTCTTGGCTGTTCTGGGCAAAGAGGAAGCTGTAGTCATGCCTGATGGCCATTGTGACAAAAATTCAAAAGCTTTGAACATTCTGCCTTTTGCCCTCTCTTTCTTTTCTGGCTTTTATTGTGGTGGCTTTGTGTTTGTTTGGAGGTTTTTTTAATATATTAAGACCTTTCGCATGAATGGAGATTTTCCTTGTACTTTAATATATCAGGAATTGAAAATATCACCTAAAACTCTTCCCAATATGTAGGTGTTTTTCCCTTTGTAAGCAGTTTTGGCTGTTGCTACAGACACATTATAGAAATAGAAATTACTCGTTTTAATCACTGGTGAGAGAGAGGAAAGACCATGAAGCAGACTCTCACTTAGCTGTAGCAGGATGTAGTTTAGGGTTAGAACCACATTGCTTAAAAATATCCTCACCTCTCATTCCTACTTTCACTTAGTTGGTTCTTATCTAAAGACCAATGAAACCAATGGAAATATTCTCCCGGTGGTGTTTGACCCCAAATAAATTGTGGACCTGGACTTTCAGGGTACCAATACTAGATGTGGAAAAATTATCTGGTTTTGATTTTCTTCACGTTTCAGAATTTAGATGCCTTTTTTAAAATGTTTGGAGGTAAGAAGGTACACGAGCAACTGTGCTTTAAGACCATGAGGATCCTGTTGTCACCTGAAACTAAGAGCTTTACGAGGCCCAGGGAAAACGTGAATGACTCATGAAAAACTGCTCTGAGAAGGCAATAGGCTCATGGCTGTACAAAACTTCAAAGAAAAATCATGATTTTATTTCAGAAGGTGGTGCCTATAGTCATGGCATGAGGACTTACAACTGAAAGAGAAAACAGCCCATTTTGGCTTTTGGTACCTTTTCTGCCCTGCCCTCCCCCTTCATTTTTTCCATTAGCGATAGTTACTGATTATTTGATTATCCTCTGTGTGTTTTTCAGGAAAGACAAAACTCACCAATAGGAATTGAAAGCCTCCTGAGACTAAAATCCTGAAGAAAACACTGAATATATTAGAACTGAATTATATGTAGGATGATATTTGGCACTGAATCTTATGAAGTTAATGAAATTACTGTGCAGAGCTTCAGAAAGAATCATGAAAAAAGACCTGTAAGTAACCTCCAAAACTACCTCAATATAAAATTAAGTGTTTACCTTTTTGAACCATTTAATTCCTAGCTATGACACATCACCACTGCTTTCTCCCAATGGCTGGAAGTGGACTCCAGGTTCCAAGCATCTTTACCTCCAGGAGGGGCTCATGGTTTGAAGCCAGCCAGAATGGTGGTGTTTTTTATGTTTATACCTAAACTAGATTTTAAACTGGATTTTAAGTCAGCATTCTCAAAGGAAGGACTCTAGCGACAGAGAGATTGAAGGGAAACACAGTCTAAGTTCTATCTCTATTTTTAATTAATGAAAGAAAACTCAAAGGCAAGGTGAAAATATTTGGGACACTCAGCCAGCTTGATGCATGTCTTACTGTCCACGCACCTATTCATACAATGAAATAATTTGGGTGAGATTATTAAGTGATTACTTTGTGCTCTGAATGGTGGTGAAACTTGCTTATTTCCCAAGTTAGCACTGGAATATACCTCCATTGGGTTTGTCACTAGCTTTTTTTCTCATTCCAAAACCATGGGTAATGCAGTTATCCTGACACATTGGGATACTGACAAGCAACGTCAAATCTCATGATAGCATATAATGACTCTCATTTTCAAACAAGAAAGAGAAATGGGTGTTATTGCAAAATGTTGTTAGATTTTGTATTAAATCTTGCATAGTAACAGTATAATTATAATGTGTCATCTCTGGCTCAGTAATTTGACAATTCAGTTCTTTTTTGGGGGGGCAGATGGCCTATAACATACCATATTTTTATAATTAGTTTATTCTCTGCAAACTCAGTATGTAATTACTCCCTCATTCATTACTAGTTTCTTTGAAATCTTCCTTTTCAAGAACTAATAAATCCTCCAACACAAGTGAAGCTTAAATCTCTCTTTGTACTGTTCTCTATCCTCACTAAGGAACTTATATTTTTAATACTAAACAACCTGGTTATATCACGCCACAGATTACTTTTAAATATGTCTTCAACATCACCCCCTGTATAACACTTGGCCACCTTTCTTCTTTACCACTCTTCCATTTAAAGAATAATGAACTTATTCCTACCTGAGAAACATGCAATTAAGATGAGATTTTGTTGCCGGGATGGTTAGGTACATAAATAAGCGGAGTCTAAAATGCAAAGAGCTATAGGTAGAGACATATATATGTATGTGCTGCATTCCAGTATATGATGTGTGAGCGCTGTAGCTCACAGTGCCAGTACAGCAGGCATCTGTATAAATAAAAAATATGTGAATTTTTTTTTTTGTTAGCATTTGAATCCCTGCCGCAGTACTTAGTTTGTTTTAAATTGTCTTAGGTAGTGACATAATCATCTGACGATAAAATTTCTTTCCAAATCCAGAGCCTCCTATGTAGTTGCAGGTGCTTCAAACTATCTCAACCACTCATTTGAGCCCAGCTTAAAACTCTGCTATGGGCTTTGCTCCCCAAGAACAGCCCCTTTGTTGTGGCGCCTATCTGGGTATTGCCTGTGGCCTGATGCTGCTACTCCAAAGTGGTTCTCATGCTGAAAGCACAGGCTCAGATTTTCAGTTTGCCCTCAGAATAAATTGACTTTAAAAAAAAAAAGCACAAATAACCTACAGGGGAATTCTGGCATTTTCTACCCCATTTTCTTTTAGGTAAGGTTGTGTTCTGTCTATTTTCAGAATAACACTGTTATCTTAGATGTAAACCGTATCATGGAAGCTGAGATTTTCAAAGCAGCTTAAAGGATTTAGAGATATTTTCCATTCAAATTAAGGATCTTTCTTTCAAAATCCTTTCGAGCAGTATGTCTCGGTGTTTTTTGTAGTTGTTCTTTAACCAGTGCTTCACTTCAGTTGCTTAGAAATTCTTTGTACTGCTGCTTAATGTTTCTCAAAAGGGGGAAGAGGAAAAGTAGCGGAGGAAGGGGAACGCTATGCATTCCATTTGCTCTTTGTAGCATCTCACTGGCTGAGCAGCGCTGCTCAAAAGTGCTTTTAAATCCTCCCTGCCCCATGCAAAGCTGACTTCAGGTGTCCTCCTGCACCTAAGCACATGGGAGAGTGAAAAAGGTTCCCAAGATTTAGGGTGGCAGCTTCATCTCCTGCTGACTAATTTAGTTACTGTCATTATCAGCTGTTCTTCTGCCTCTGTCTTAATCCCTTTCCTGCCTGAAATAGGATACTAATTCATGCCACACTGTGCTACACGGGGCTCCTTGCTGCATCGCACCTGTTGATGTTTATGTGCCAAAGCACATTACGCCAGCTGCAATGGCAAGGAAGGTATGACTGCAGCCATGTCTGCACACAGGACAGGTTCATCTCGGGTCCCCCAAGAAGCTGCAGTCAGAGCTCACTGCCTTGCTGGGTACCAAAGAGCGGTGCTCGGGGGCACTGGGACAGGAACCCACTTAAACATGCCGAAGCCAAGGTGGGGGTGTGAACGAGCTGTTTGCCTTAGGACCCAAAGGTGTATCACTCCTTTTGACCCTTTTAAAACAATGTGTTTTCTACCCTCTCTCATAGTCCAAGGCAAGAAATGAGGCATTACTTTTCCACGTGAGCCTTGCTTTCAACTCTGCCTGTACAATACAAGCTCCAGAAAACAGGTAAGTTATGGGGAACTGTCCTGTGCACCGTAAGTGATGGCTGTATGGGAAATCTGTTGCAAATGTTCGATTTATAAGAGGTGACTGGTGGTGACCTCTATGCCATTAGAAATTCAGAATTTTTTTTAGGTCAGAGTAGCCTTACTATATTGTATCTGTGGCCTGTTTGGTTCAGAAATTATATCTGTGACACTGGCCCATACTAACAGTTGAAAGAGACTCTTTAGAAATCATTTTGGAAAAACCTGTACACAAAAGAAAACATTTTACATTTGCTAGAAATTGTTTGTGCTATAGAGCTTGAGCCTTGAAGCATCCTAAATCAGTTGAGATATTTTTTTCCTTTTTTCTGATTTTGGCTGTTAGTGTAAGCATTAGCATTTCAATTCTATATATCGTTTAACATTAATTATGTAACTGTCCAACCTTTTTTAAGTTGTGTTACATATATTAGAAGTGATCACTTTTAATATTAATGAATTCTGCTGCAGTGAGTACCTGAGACCAGCTGAAAACTTAGTCTGAATGATTTTGTCTTCCTTTAGGTTCAAAGGGTGTCTGTATTTCCACATGTGCATACCAGAAGTGACACACTTACTGATGATATTGTGCTGGCACAGCCCACCTTTGACAAATGGACAGGAAAACACCACTACAAAAATAAGAACGTGAGTGTAATTGTTTTGTGTACCCTTTTGTTTGGTTGCTTTGTGTATCCCGATTAGTGAATACCTACTGCACTAAATGCGTGATGACTGTAATTGTATCCAGGAGCTTGAAGAAGAAGCTGTATTTTTATTATGAACCCATTATAAACCCTGCATTAAACCATCATTTTTTTTGCTTTGGCATTTCAGTTTCAGACCATTTCCTCCCAAATTGTAAACATGCAGCTCCATGAGCAGTGCAACTAATGAAGCCTGCTTTTCAATACATTTATATCTCGTTGGTTGGATTCCCTGGTGGCCAGGGTGGTGTAAGCTCCTTCTCAAGTTTTTGTTGCATTTAGGATTGGCCTCCCTCCTTTCTGCCCACCCTTTATAATGTCCCCTTGTGTATGAAGTCTTTGTGTAAACGTGTCATGGTTTGGGCTAGATTGGCCCAACCAGGTGAAACAACAGATGCTCTCTCTCTCCTGCTCCGCTCCCAAAGGGAGGCAGGAGAGAGAGAGAAAAAGAGAGACTTAAGAGTTTAGAAGGAACTAAACTACTTTAATGAAATATTAATAATAAAATAATAAAAAGAAAATAATGAAATATATACAAAACTGTATCAAGCTCCCAGGATGACAATCACATCACCAGCAGGCACTGGGGAACTCCCAGACTGGACTCCGTGACGGATGGGAACTGGATTCCAGATCTGGATTCCAGATTTGTATTCAGGATTGGGGTCAAAGGCAGACGAACAGACGGAGTCCTCCTCAGATGCCAGCCATTGAAGAAAGAGAGCTGACCCTTTGATCCCTCAGCTTTTATACTGAGCATGAGGCAGATGGGATGGAATACCCTGTTGGTCAGTGTTGGGTCACTTGTCCTGTCCTTTCCTCCCTGCAGGTGTCACCACCCTATGCTTTTCCACTTCCGACCCTCCAACGGGGCAAGTAACAAAGTTGGCTGGCCTTGGCTGTTATAGCAATAAGTAAAAGCAAGAGCCTCTCTGCATCCCATTCTTTGGCATCAATAAACATGGGTCTTACCACTCTGAGAGCAAACAGTTTCTGCAAAATATGCTGCCAATTTCAGCAGTTAGGAGAGGTGTAACTAAAAAGTAAAGTTACTGAACAAAATTGGTCCTGTTTTACCTCAAACCAGGACATTGGTTGTGGCATGTTGTAGTTTTCCCCTTAGCAAGATCTCTTTCCTCAGTGAAGTTTCCTGTACTTGCAGATTGAGTAGACTTGATTTGGTAGCCATGAGCCTCTCAAATATGGATCAGATCAGTCAATAGGTTCAGAAGGTATTAGGAACAGATGCACAAGCACAGTGTAACTATAAGCCAGGATAAAAATGCAGTTTCTTTCCTTTTTCTTCTTTTTTTTTTCCTTAGTTCCAGATTTGTTCCATACCCCAAATCTTTACCTCCCCGATCAAGGTTTGGTGGTGTCTCACATGCAGTAGCAGTTAAAGTGCACAGAACAAGACTCCATTGCAATTGTAGGGGGAAATGTACCAGCCTTGGCCCTTCTTGAAAACTGAATTAAATTATTTATTGATAAAACCCCCTTGACAGTTAATTTGCTTCAGTATTTGGCTTCTCCAGTGCAGTGTAACGTAGTGTCAGGTGTTGGAAGGAGAAAGAGATGTAATGGAATACACTTTCTCTTACTAAACTGCGCATAGGAAGAGGGCTCTTGTAATTTATATTTTTCTTTCACTGTGATGAAGCTTTCTAAAAAGCTGCCAAGTTCATTGTCAGTATCTGTTTTAAAAGCCTTATGAAACACAGACAGCTCCTTACGTTCTTTTCAAATTAATTGTATTATTGGAAAGTTAGCTTTTCAAGTCTTTTCTAGTATTTTCAGGAGGGAAAAGCTGAAAATCAAACAGGAATTTTTATGCTCGCTTATTCTCTGTGCTTTTAATGGTTACTGCCAACTGTGATCAACAGTGACACAGTGGATTCAGTGAAATTCATTTCAACAAATATTTTACAAAATACCATATATTATTAAATGGAATTTGTTTCTTTCTGTTCAAAGTTCAGCAGATCAAGATTTTTCCCTCATTGGGTCCTTTGCTAAAAAGGACAAAGTGATTTGAGGTGTAGCAACCTCTACTAGCAGGAAATTATGGATAACCTATCTATAAAGAAAGTTTCATCTTAATTGGTATCCATTAGCACCCAATCCAAAGCTTACAGAAGTCAATAGAATTCTTGCATTAATTCATATGGGCTTTGTGCCCACAGTCCACTCATAGGCTTTTTCTAAGCAGTCTCATTTATTATTGTAGAGGTTCTGGTCCGCAAAACTGTTCAATCCTTTTCTGAAACCTGCTAAGCTAAATTGTATCTACCTGTTCCTTACACATCTCTTAAAAAAGAGAGTTACAGAATGTTTCTATATCGTCTTTGATCTCTAAAATTGAACTGACAGCCTCTTGGCAATAATCACACTCATGAGATTTGTGATACTTCTAGCCTTGTACCTGGATGGGAGAAACTGCAGTTTGCTTTCTTGTCTATCTCTGTAAGGTTCTAGCTATATAACTTTTAAACCAAATCTTGGAGAAAATTCTGTTGGAATTTAGCATAGATGTGTGAAAGGGGTTTTCACTTGTCCGTGTCAGGTTGTTCAACTCATTCAGACATCCCTAACTGTTATAAAATAAATAAACCTTGACATTATATTTAGCTTTTGTAGATGACGAGACAAGCCAAAACATGAGGGACTCAGTATATCTGAAAATGCTACACAATTTGAAGTCTTTGCTTAGCAAAATATCCATATTCATATAATCTTTACTGAGATGCTATATTATCATTGGTGTGACCACTCCAAAGGGAAGGTCTGCTGTCACCTCTGATTCCTGTAAAAATGAAGTGTATGAGCTTTACATCATTTACTCCATCCATATTGATTAACAAATTCTCCAAGAAAAAGAATCATATTCTTACAATAACAGTGCGTTGACAAAGAACTGGACTTTTGGGTTTCCTTGCAGCACATAACCTGAAATCCATGACCAGACATTGGATCCAAAGATGGTCTTTACCGCATTTTCTGGAGTAAGGAATAGTACATTACCAAGTATTGTAATGCAGGGAAGTTTTACTGCCATTCCGTTGTCAACAGATCGATTGCACTGGCTTACAGGACCTGAAAGTTTGTCTAATGCCTTGTGCTAACAAGGTAGCGGGGAAAAAAGACAGGAAAGTGTGGCTAATCCATTTCTAAAGAAATATGGATGAGAGGATACTGCAAGAAACCCTGTTTTGAGTAAACCAAAAAGCATTCCAAAACTACATTCCTTAAAATACATTTTGGGAGAGTAATTTGAAAAGTAGTGTGGTCTAAAAAAGGAATAAAGCCAAGATAGGTTGTCGGTTGGGGTAAACTGGCTGAGGGAAATAAAAGTAACTACCCTAATGAGCCATGACTTTTAGCCCATTGTTTTTATTAGCCACCTTCTGAGACTGGTTTTAAAAAATGGGGAAAATCTTCTGTAGCGCCTGCATGCCTCACTGCATTGCTCACCATGTGTCTTGGCAAGAAGTCATGTCACCTCCATTCCTAACTTTTTTGATACGGGCTTTTCTTTATTTCTTTCAGTTTAGACTGCTGTTTGTTCCCCTGGCCCCACAGCAGTGTTGGCTTCCTCACAGCCAGAGCCAGACAAAAGCTGCCACAGAGCAGAGCAGACAGCATATCGAGTAATGGGGCTGCTTGCTTCTGAAGAGCCGGACCTCATCCATAATTCATAGTTGCCTTTTCCTCCATGCCTTCGTCTGCCAGTCCAAACAAGAAGGCGCAACTACCCTGCATCTCCAGTAGCGAACAGCGGTTGGTGATGTTGGCCAATTATTTGCACTGCCCCAAAGGAAACTGGGAAAATCATCTTTGGAAGCACGCAGATTTTGCTTCCTGTCACCAGAAAGGTTACTCTCTTTAGTCTCTGAAGGCTTTGGTAGATCAATTCTTTTGCATGGGAAAATAGATTAGAAACATGCCGTCAGGTACACTGTGCACAAGATAGACAGATGGAGACAGTAGTATCTATCTGCTACAGGGAATTGTCAGAGGGGCACAACTCATCGCACTGGTTCTTAGAGGGCTTAATTTGCTGCTGGTAAATAATCTATTTTTTATTACCTCACATCCCCAGATTGTCAACATTCTCAGCTTTTTGCCACAGCTAATTAGACAGGCAAAAGCCTTATAGCCTAAAGAACAAGTCTGAGCTAAGCACCTGCCAAAATATCTGACTTTTTTTAAGAACTGGAATGTCAAAGAGTGAAGGGGCTGCAGATCACATTTAAACGCTTTGAGCATCAATAAGATGATTAGACCCATGAGGCAAACGTTCAGAATTTCTCTTAGACTCACCACTGAGAGAAGGCAAGATAAAACTCTGATAGATACAAACTACTGTGCAACGGTACCAAAGCTAATTATTCTGCTGAACTCTTGGAGAAATCTTGCAGGGATGTGTTGACATCATGCTCTGTGTGGCCACTTCTGTTCAGGAAAGCAATATTTAATTGCATATTTGAATGAATCTCTTTGTGTAAAGTATAGCTTTCGGAAAGGAATTTGTCTGAACCGAAACAAAGAATGACCTCGCTGTTAGCCAGGCATGGTAGATTTGGCAGGAAGCAGGGCTTTTTATTCCTTCTTACAGTGTTTTTTGTTTGTTTTCCCCATCCATTATTTAAAAATCCCATTTTCAAACAGTGAAAACTGAGTTTTTCCAAAGAGCACTGCACCAAGGACAAAAGGCACCAAATGATGCCCCTGTACCATGTCATGATTAAGGTATGCATGCAAATAGCAGCGAAGGTATCCTTGCAGTCTCTATGTATCCTCCAGGGACAGACTAGCAGTGTTAACATCTCCATGTCGCCAAGTCCCACTTTCTTGGTGTGCCTGCCCAAGGCTGGCTTTCACACAGTCTAGTGACTGCAGCCCACGCTGCCGGCAGCATCTTGTAGTTTTCCATGCTGAAGGAACAACTTGTTTTTCAAGACCAGGAGAAGCTATAGTTTATCTATGTATCTATAAAACTGATGAGTTATACAGTACTCATATATTTGGAGGAAGAGATGATGGTAGACTTACTAGACAGTAAAAATGGCTGCCAGCTTCTCCAGACCTGAATGGTAATTCAGCTTAGTGGGACTGTCACTATTTAAATAGAGTGGTGCAATCAAGCTATTGACTGCCTTGGACTTTCCATGGTTACGAGCCCTAGCACCTATTTGTGCCTTTGGAAGTTATCCCAGAATTTGCTGACTTGTGATTTCTCATCAGGGACCTTACTCTCTCAGTTAAAGTGAATAACCTGCTTTTTCCTCATATTAACTTTTAATGCTATAACTTTTTGGACTTGCATGTTTCTGATATTGCAGAGGTGGAGATTGAATGGAGTTCAAGCAAGGAAACTCGAGATATATTATCTGCCCACACGGAAGTATAAGCATTCACCAGCTAATCCCATATATTGTTCAGTGGCGTTGATGTTGCTGGAAAAAAAATCTGGGACTGAAAATAGTAAGGATAAAAAATTGACAGACTGTGTGGTTTCTTTTCCTGATTGAATACAAGGTGATAAATTTCTTTTGGTTCCATTTATAGGCATAGTCTTGTTTGATATTGATTTATTGTTCTTAAAAAACAAAAAAAATTCAACTCCAAATAATTTAGGGATACAAGAGAACCCACTCCACTCTGTCAATGGCTTTCTGAGTAGCAAAATTTAAGGTAGCTCTTTCTTATTGTCCTCAACACTAAAGATGTTCTCTCTGCTATGTAACTTCAATCATTTCTATTTACAGAGATTTGATACATTCTGAAACCAGCAACGCCTTGAGAAATGGATTAAACCTTCTCTCTTGTATGAAATAACTCTGCTTCAAGCTCAATCTCCAATGCAAGACCACCATATTGTTCACAGAGGAATCCCTTACGCAGAGCTTAGGGTTAAGACCAGACTATGCATAGGGAAGGATTTTGCACCATACATGTACAGATGATGTTTTACAGTAACCGTGTTCTTCTGCCACTGCATAAGAGTCTTTCACACGGTATATAACTTGTATACTACTAGGCATTACAGGCTATCTAAACACTTTGTTCCATAGATGGACTACAAAATCTCCTATTGAGGAGAGGAGAAAAGGAGAGCAGCTGGGTGAGTGTCTGGCAACTGACCACGGTCAACCCAGCACACATGGGTAACACTGCATGGTCGTGATTGAGAAGAAAAGTCAAAATGCTGAAATTTTTCTTTCATTTTCCTAAGGTTAGGATGGAATCATACTTAGTGCTTTTAGTTATTTTTGCTTACCTGAGTTTTCAAAATTCAAGTTCTCTGTTTCCCCCATTTCGCTTGCAAAGAAATGAGTTAATTCTTGTCGTTATTCCTTACTATTTGAGATATTTTGTAGTATTTTCTCTCCTAGACAGAAATGTCTGTCATGGGCTGGTTTTGCCATTTGAAGTTTATACTTCTGCTGAGAAAGCCATGAAGATTCCCAAAGCAATGATGTAAAAATGAAGGTGAGCAGTGGATAGACTAAACTAAAATTGGATATTGTATTGTATGCCCACAGCAGAAAAAAGAAATTAAAATTACAAAAAAACCAAAAGACATTGTGGCCACTCTCAGCTTGCATTTTTCTTAGCTCTGGTTTTAAAAGTCTGACTAATATCTTTCTTCATTCAAGACAAGATCTGCTTGAGATTAGGACAATATTGAGTTGGGCGTAGTATGTCAAGCCCAAGTGTCAGCCTTTTCTTTGAGAGGTACATCGTCCATACAGAATCATAGAATGGTTTGGGTTGGAAGGGACATTAAAGATCATCTAGTTCTAATGCCCCTGCCACCGGCAAGGACACTTTCCACTAGACCAGGTTGCTCGAAACCCCATCCAACCTGGCCTTGAACACCTCCAGGGATGGGGCATCCACAGCTTCCCTGGGCAACCTGTTCCAGTGCCTTGCCACCCTCATAGTTTCTTCCTGAGATCTAATCTAAATCTACCCTGTTCCAGTTTGAAGCCATGCATGGGCAGTTACAGCAAAGGGTGGGAAAGGAATTAGTATAAACTGAGGCAAGGAGCTGAAGTGATCTTGTTCTCACTCTCCCTCTTTCACACACGCACACATATATATGCACACAAACACCCTCAATGTATCTAGATGGTCTTTCATCCTTCCTGCTGTCTTTTGCATAGACTGCTCTGTCAACTTTATTTTTTTTTGTCTAAGTAATTAAAAATTTCACGTATCCAGTGAGAGTCTCTAAGGGTGACCACGGCTTCTTGTGTGACTGGCACTGTTCTGCACAGCTTCCCCATGGGTCCTGAAGTTTCAGCAGAGGTGTTGCAGTGCTGCTGGGGTGCTTGGATAAAGATCTCAGCCGTGGGGCTGTGTTCAGATTATGCACAGGGAGCCAAAGCAACAATTTATACAGTAGTCTCTGATGCACTTCCACCTTTCCTGGCAGTCAGGTTAAGCCATTTCAGAAATCTCAGCCTTGGCAGGGAAATCACTCAGTTCTCTGGTTCCCCTAGCCTGGAAATGCATTCCCTCTCTGCCAAAACTTGAGAGAAATGCATCCATAATCCACTGCTCCTGTTTATAGGAGCAAAGCTTGCTTTGCTTTGCTTGAATTTAAATAAAGGTATTTGCACATCCCTGATGAATTTTTTCCACCTGTATTTTTATCCATAATAGACTGTCTCTGTACTAGCAGTGACTGATCAATTGTTTGGGGGTTGTTTGTTTTCAAGGCAACGCGTGGGTGATTCTCGATTCTCTCCTGTGGCAGAGCATGCTGTTATCAATATGTTCCTTTCTTTTCACTGGGAACGTAGCTTTCAGAAGGCATGTAAAATAAATGGGGTCTGTTTTAATTCAAGTGACGGTTTGGAAACGTGTCTGGTAAACCAACTTCCAAAGCCTCTTCCCCTTTGGAACCGGCCAGTGCAAGACCTGCACTTGCAAGGTCTGAGTTTGTTTATCTTTTTCTAATTAACAGGAGTTAGTCTTTCAAAGTATCTGCAGCAAGTGAAAGCCAAGAGGCTGGAATGAGTGCTCTCTGTGGTCTCAAAAGAAATGCATTTGCTTTTCAAGGGGAGTAGTGAGATTAGAAAGAGGCCTGACTTGGGTGTCAGGTCTCTAAAGCAAAATCCATGCTGCAGTGGCTGCACACTGATGGGGCCAAGAAAGCACACTCACAGAAATGTGTGAGAACAGCGTGTTTCCTCTCCTTTGAGTTCAGCAGATGCAATGCTCATGAGAGGTACCTGAACGACAGAGCAGATAGAGGCAGGGGCTCAGCCCAACAGAGATGTTACTATCAGGGGTACGGTACCACCTCGGAGCAGCAGTGAGGACACAGAAGCAGGGCTGGTAAAGCAGCTCAGACTCCATCATCCCTTCAGTCCTGTGCAGAGTGTGTCAAAAAGTTGTGTCCTGCCATGGACTGGAGATGTGACCTCTGACCGCACTCTCCCTATCTCCTTTTCCCCTTCCACATTTAGTTTATTTGCTTTATCTAGACATACAGACAAAGACTAGCCCTCACTCAGTTTGTACCCTTCCTACTGCAGAGGGGTTTCTGTCTCATTTAGTGACTTCAGGCAGTGCTGAAGTTCAATGAGGAGGAGCAGGGACTCGGCTGGAAATGCCGTTGTGCCTGCCAAACTGTCACCCGAGGTGCTTTCAGATGAGGATGTCTGCAGAAATTACACTGAGGCTTGGCATCACCAGGCAAAGCTACTCTCTTACATCTATTGCTGACTAATACAGACAGCATAGTCTGTCACCCCATTAAGAAGCAGCAGCTGTACTGAAAAAAAGAGTGGAATTCTTTAGGAGCAACTTTTATTACCAGAAAACAAACATCTCTCACATAAAGAGTCAGCCGGTTGCTGCAAACTTAACTAATTTTCCTCATATTTCTCCATCCATTTCACTCTGAAATGGTGCTTCTCCTGCCAGCAAGTGCTGATGGCGGGGACTGATGCCATTGCCATGGAGGGACCTGCCCCGTGCCTCAGGTGAACATCACAGCGCAGCCTCTCCAGTGGGTCTGTCTGCATCATTGGTGCCCCCCGGGCTGCCCTACATGTGGGATAGCCAGTGTGCAGGCACCTGACCCTGTCTGCCACTGCTGCTCGGCACATGGAAGGACCCCTCCACGCACCCAGCAGAATGGCAGGCAGGACCGGGTGCCCTCCAAGTCCATCAGTCCAAGCCTCAAGGCTGATCACTCCAGCTGTGCAAGTAGCTGAAGTTATTCATGAGCATTGCTGAGCTCATGCTGTTGTTCACCATGGAAAAGGGATTTTGAAAAAAATGCCATTGTTCACCTCTGTGTTTAATGTCTTGCAGAAGTTTTTAGTGGGGTTTTTTTTGTTGTTTTATGTGTAAGGAGAGAGGGCTCACCCCACCCATCCACAAGCTCAGCTTGGGATCACAGTGTCAAGCTGTGCTCTTTCTGGCTCACACTTCATTACCGATAACAACAAGAGTTTTCTGAATGAGAGAAATCTTGAAGCTTTAGCATTTTCACCATGCAAATGTAAGGATCATCATCTCAGTTATTCTTGCAGACCTAAATCGTCCTTGCCTGTGTGGCAACCTACCTCAGTGGCACTAACAGCTGAGAAAAAACAAGCATGAACCTTTCCTACAGTTAGAATTTCAAGGGCATTGTCTCATCCAGTTCCAACTTTCTGTGTCTCTAACAGTGAGATTTTTCACACCAAAAATCACTTCACAGATCATCCTACAGACTTCTAGCTTCGTCCTATGTAACTTTTTCCTGATAGTCAATCTGTATTTTACTGTTGTGTTTTGTGGGTTGTTTTATTTTCTTTCTAATTTATTCTTTCCTTCTTAGTTTCTGGATTCCCAGATTTTCTCTGAGGAACCATCTGGGGCAAAAATACATCTGTTGTCCCTCAGCTCTTACAGCTGAGAAACGTCATGATAACAGAATTGCTGGGCTTCTGCTCCTGGTTTTGGAGGATTGCTGCAGGGCTGGCTGCTCCCATTTGCCGAGGCTGTTGTAGAAAATGCCTGGTCCTCTACCTACTCTCTCTTTCTGTGCATTGCAGTTGAAGCTGGTTTTATTGTCAGATTTTAAAAAGCAGGGAAATCTTGCTGGTTTGGGGTGGGGGGGGAGTGTTACTTGCTTGTTTGTTTGGGGGATGTTTGAAGTTTGTTTGAACACAGTGATTGGCAAGGACAGGATTACTGTAGATCAAATAAAACCTTGAGGGGTTTGGAGATTTTTTTTTTTTTTATTCTTAAGAATATATTAGCCTTCAGTTCACAAATAAATCACAAATTCCAGAAAATCTAAATCTCTTTCTTGAGCCTCTAACAGGGTATAAATAAATGTATACTCTGTTGCAACGTGTTTGGGGAGTTAGAGATGTTTTCGTTTTGCTGACCCTGATGTCTGTGTTTGATTCTGTATTTACATTAACATATCCTGTTTCATTATTTCTGGGAATGTCAGTGCTTTTGAAAAATTAAACATCTCACTCATATCACCCATTTTAATTTCAGTAATATTCCACCCGAGGGATGTTAAGCTCTGTCACGGCTTTGTGCCAAGTAACGGCATTTCAGGTATTTGCTTGCTGCAAGGCAGTATGGGAAATTTCTTGCAATATCCGACTGGCTTGTAGAGTCCAGTATTGCTAATTTTCTGTGTAGACAGAATAGAATAAGGGTATCTCCCTCTATTAATGCAGATATTTATATTTAGACCTGAGTTTCCCAGTCTTGCTTTGCTTGTGCATTGCCATCAGCGCTGCTGGTATGAATGCATTAACTAAAGGGAATACTCAGCTCTCCAGATATCATTCATATTCTCAGGAACTAGTGATTGTGGTGACAGGACTAAAGAAGCCAAACTATTACAAAGTACTGCGAACCAAGTCTTCAGAAATCTTTCAAGTACTTTTTAGCTGGACTCTAAAAAAATGTCTTGCCACTTCTGACAAATGCTGGAACTTTTAGTCTGGTTTTCTATAGAAATGCTTACTTAATTTCTACAGATGACTTAGTGTCTGTGTGTGGTTTTCGTCCACTAGAATTTTCTGAGCCCATTGACAGACTTCAACTCAGTCTATCACAGGTTAGAGTCCTAAAAGAAAAAGATAATTAAATTTCTGCATGTTTTCATGGAAATGGTCAGTCAGATGCAAGAGACTAGTGTTTGAGCATTCCCAGTAATAGTCCTAATAACTTCTGAACTCTGCTTTGGCATGAACTTAATGATCCCCTCATATCCTCCCCTGCCTAATGAATTTTATGACAGCTGAAAACCTTAGTATAATTTAGTTGTGGGGTTTTTTTTAAAAAAGTCATCCAAGAGACACCACAAATAACAAGCAGGACTTCTCCATTTCTTTTGCTAATCGAACAGTTCATCTTTCTTCTGGAGTGCCCAGGGAATTTGGATCCACACTGAGCTGACGAAAGCAGTCTTTGGCACAGCTCTCAGATGTTCATCATACTCTTTCAAACAGTCCTCTGATTCCACCTCTTAAGTCACTTTAGTTTAATTTGTCTTTCAGAATTAATTTTAAACCCAAATAGTAATTTTTTCTGGCTGCTGAAATAGCCTATCTATTTTTTTTCCTTCAAAAAACATGCATCCCCAAAGCTTAGATGGAAAGAGAGAAATGCTTAAATAAGTCAGAGATGCCATTTTGGGACTAAACTATTCTCAACATTTAAGAGGAGAAAATAACTTATTTTATAAATCTATCATCTGTGTTAGGAAAAGAAATTCACACTAAGGTATTTACAGGATTGTGGCTTTAAACTGGACATGCCTTGTGGCTTTTTGTTTTTATCTTTAAGTCCTCGGCAACAATGCTTGTGGCACTTGAAATGGCCCTGGAAAAACAAGAGTTAGGAGAGCCCGCTTGGTAATTCCAGGTGCTCCGTTTGTAGGTGGTAAGTTAGCAAATGTGAACCCCATCCAAAATGACTGACACTCCTAGCCCACACTGCGCATATATTGACTTTCCTGCAAGACAGATGAGGGTATATGTACAGCATCTGTCACTGTTAGGATAAAAATATGTTAATCTTTAAGCATGGGGTTTCTTTAACCAAAATTGTCTGTAATACTTAATCTGATGTCACACAAGATAGCTGGAAATACTCCTGGTTTTGACATTCCTAATGAATCTTTCTGCACTGTCTCTTTTGTTGTTTGTGACTGCTTAAAGTCAACTGTTGTCTTCATATATTCTGAGACTCTTGATTTTAAGCATATGAAGAAAATTGTCCAAATCTTAAACCCAAAATCATAGTTAGCACAAGTGCTATTTGCAACCCATCTAGCAAAGCTGGGAAATACTTGCTCTGCTGCCCAACCTGAGTGAAGCTCTAACAGCCATCAGATACCGGCTGTGCTGAGAAAGAAATTAGGTTCTTTAGAATTCAGACTGGAAATCATCTGAGGACAAGAACGTGTGAATTTCCTTCACTTTATGCATGTTACCTGCAGTCAGTTGGTCTCTGAGGAGCTATAACTCATAGCTAAGTGTTGGCAGTATTGTAATACAAATACCAGGCGCAGCTGTACCAGCGTGATGGCCTTTCCCGCACAGCATGGCCCGTTGCAGCAGGACAGATGTGGATGCTGTGCTGTTGTGCATGGAGCTGGGAGGGCTTGGGCTGATGCGACAGTGATCATGCTTAGCTGGGCTTGCCCAGCGAGGCCCCACACCACGGTCCCAAAGGAGCGTCCTCCCAGGTGAGACAGCCCAGCCGAACATCCTGTGGAGAGCAGGCTGTGAGAAGGTGTGGAGGAGGAGGGACGTAGGTAGCACCAGTGTGCCTTACTTTCTTGGCCATGCACAACTGTGAAAGGAGTTTTGAGGTTCAGCTGTTGCCAGGAGTTTTACTTAATGGATAAGTACTGGTTACTTTTTTGCCAAGTTTCTAGTTGAAGGCTTGCAAGCTTAGTGATTTCTCAGCCCCATCAAGCCCTTTTCCCTATGAACAAGACCAAGAAGTGATACTTCTGTGGACCAGCAAATGGCACACATGAAAGCTGCTAGGAAAATCCTCCCTGCCACAGAAAGCTCATAAAGTTTGGGTTTGGAGTGTTTTATTATTTTTCTGTTGTTTGGTTTGTGGTTTTTTTTTTCCCCTTTTCTGGACATCTTTAGAAGGACAATGAACATAGAGAACTGGAAGAAATGGGTAATTTGTTATAGGTGACTGAAATATGTGAGGAACATTAGATGTACTTAGTAGACAAAGGTCAGAATTAACATTTAGGTATCTGAACACATACATTTAGAGGAAGTGGTGTGTTAAACCGGAGCCTTTATTAGCAATGATCACAAAATTCAAATAAAACATTTTCATATTAGGAAACAGGATTTTCTCACCAATCTGTTGTATGCTGGCAGTTCTGGTATCTCCATCTATTTGAGATAATCTTCAGAGAGAGCCCTGTTTCTGAAAAGGCCAGTCCTAGATAAGCATCCAAACTCAAGTGCTTTACTGAGCTGATTTTCAGACACTAGGTCTGAAGCCTTTTATTTCTACTCTGTGTGCAGACTCTGAATCCCTGAAACATTTGTGATTCATTTAGAATTAATCAATCTTGTCTCCCTCCACAATGTTATTTTCTCAATAGCTTTATTTCCCTTTTTTTTTCCCCCACAAAATGAACATAATCTGTACTGTATAAAACATAGTTGCTCTGGCTGGCACAAAACACTCAGAGTTTCATTTTGGTGTGAGGCCATCACTGACCAGGGCAGCCTTTCAGTGTGCTGACCTTAATCCTACAGTACCCTCAAAAATACATCTAAACTCACCTGTCTGATTTCCATCAAAGATTGGGATTCTCAGGTCTGGTTTCTTGGGTTTATTTATTTTGTTCCAGTTCAGCTTTTCAGCACATCACAAACACATTTACAAATACCTTGAATTATGCATTTCCCATGGGATGAAGAATCTTTAGTCTCAACCCTTTGTATTTTCTTTTCTTATATCTTATTCTGGTGTTGTTTCTCCCCAAAAGGAAAGTAGCTGTAAAAGCTAATTTAACACAGCACCATGATACAGTCAATGGTTTCTGGGGAAAGGAAGGTAGGGGTTGCAACACTGAGGGGGTTGGTCGTTGAGGGGTTGCAATACAATGAGACTTCTATTTTCCTCTGCAATAAACCATAAAGCCCACAATGTATAACCCACCAGGAATGAATTACCTAATAATTATGTAGAAGTGATCTGTGATTTGTAGGCGCCACCATCTGGGCATAACGTCTGTTTGCAACTGGAATAAATTGAATAGCGTAAGAGATTATAAACTTTTTCAAGCCTAGTCAAACCTGAAAATTGTTCCTACTAATAAAATAGCATTTTTCTCTAAATAAATATATGTGCATGTACCCCCCCAACACACACACACTCAGTCTATGAGTGTTTAGAGATGATAAATACTGGGTAGTAAAGATGGATTAATCTTTTTTAAAGACTTAATTATGTCCTAGACTGGTGGGACTAAATCAAGATGGAATTTCTGATCTACCAGCACGTTTATTCCAAGTGTGCTGGCCTGCACCAGAGCCAGCTAATCACTGAGATAGAACCCCCTGGCTCCAGGCAGTGTGGAAGCAAATGCCCATGCACTGCCATGAGACCTTCCTAGGCTGTTGATCCATCTTCTCGCCTTTTGGGTATTATGCTCACTGTTTTTTCCACCAGTATTTGCTGGAGAATGAAATACAGTTAAGTGGAAACCCAGACCATCATTGCATGCTCCAGCAGAGGTTCAATCTGATGGTGAGGAAGGGAAGACCATCCTTTTGTGGTAAAAAAATGAACTTTTGCACACCCAGTGCAAAAAAAGTCTTTGCTCCCAGTGCAGCTGCTCCCTCCTGGGTCAGGAGCAGAGGCTGAACTTGTGTGACTTCAGGCACAGCAGCCAGGCCAGGTTTCAGCAATTTCCTTCTGAGATAAAATCCTTCCGAGATAAAAGTCTCTCCCACAATGAACTGAAAAGACTGGGTTTAGTTTGCCTTTCTTTTTTTAAACTGTTCAATGCTTTTGTGGCGATTCCCTCTGGCAGAAGAGCTCCAGGGCACTGGTGTTTCACAGTGGTTTCCATAGTTGTGACAACAAGGCTATGGACAGTTTGACCCCAAAGGTAAAATCCTGGCAGTTTTGAAGTCAATAGGACCTCCTAATACCTCTGCTCTAGATATATTGCCCCTGCAGAGTAATCCAAATGAATAAAATATCTAATGAAATATAAGAAAAACATCGGATTCTTAAGTGAGAATTGCTGTGAAAGCAGCAGAATAGGTATGCTGGGACAAAGCAGATCACAGGCACATGTTGTTGCTGTTCCTTCCCTCCTGCTTTCTTTTCTAAAATTCCTATCGGTCCCATGAGGAGCAGGAGAATAAACCTGTTGTCAGTTTTATTGCAGAGCTGGCTGCCTAAACTGATGTCTCACTGCAACATGGTTATAAAAAGCAAAAAAAGAAAAACTGCCAAAAAGCCTTGCTGATGTAAATGATATTCCTGTTGGAAGGCTCTCCAGGAAAGGGCCTCTAAAACAGGAGAAGCCTAATACATACAGCAGTATTTTCAAAACACCGACTTAAAAATTTAAAGCCCTATGGCTTTTTTTCACTGCTGTAAGCTGTAAAGAGAGCTGCCAGGGCTCTACTTGGAAAAGGATGGAGAGAACAGACCATTATACAGCAAACCAGAGTGGTCTGGTGGTCATATTAATTTAAAATCAACCTGTGAGGCAAATAATTTTCCGTATTTTGCAATGTACCCTGACCTAAAATTATCATTCACATGTCCGCTATAGCTTCAGGAAATTACCGTCACTGATGCCCCTGATTTTTAGCATCCAACATACAATGCTCTTTCTTTTTTTCTTTCAGTAAGGGAGGTGTTTTGATTATACAATTCCTATTGTCATTCTGAAGCAGCAGATTGTTGATACAAGTCGTCCCAGGGTCTGGCATAATTGTTCAGTTGTAGGCTGTGTGTGCTCTTCCCAGTAAGCCCTGCATTCCTTCCCAATGTCAGGTTTGTCATGTTGTATTTGAAAATGTCAACACACTTGGAAATTTCGTTAAAATCTTAAGGTTGCCTTGGGACTGCATAATTAGGATGGAAATCTTGTGAGAATATTTTTCCCTGTGACGCTGTTTATATTTCTTACCTATAGCGAGGCAGAGAGCAATACCAATACAAAGCTCACTGAAGTCATGTACATTAAAATGAAAAATAGCCAGAAAAAAAGGTACTGATTTCTAAATTCCCAGAGTTCAGTTTGGTTTTCTTTGGGACCAACGTACCGAACTGTTCATTCTTCACATTCATTCCAACTGGCCTTTCACTGCTGAGACACCAGGCTTCCCAGAAGACAGTTCAAGGGTAAGTCATGCTCTCTCACAGCCCTTAATGCCACCTCTGAGCCAGAACTACTGCTTCTGTCCAGTACCAGCTCTTGCCTGTTCTTTGTTGCCAGTGCTTCCTTCAGAGGGGATTTAATTACTGATTTCCACTGGTCTGTGCTTGAAATTTTAGAAAAAAAATGTGTAAGGATCCATTTGACCTCTCTTCTGAAAAGTAGTGATGTGAAATGAATATTTGTTGCACTATTGATCTGTGCTTGTTCTTAAATACGCTGCAGCCTTAATAAATGCCTTTGGTTCATCCCTCAGCTGGTGTAAATTACCACAGCTCAATGAAGCTAAGCAGATTTACATCATCTGAAGACACAGTCCTTGGCATGTTGTAGAAGCCTGCTTTTTAAGAACGTGGCAGTTAGTGTGGCGCTTACAGCCTACCTTATACTGCACATGCAAATTCACAACTGGGCTGTTCTGATCACCAGGTAACACTTGGTGAAGAAGGGCAAGCACCCTTGCTTTTTGTGGTGGTTTGTGTCCTGTTTTGTGTGTTGCTTTGCTCAGCTAATGTGAAATAGTAAAGCGAGGGTGAATTCTGGGGAGCCTGCACACCCAACAGCCCTCGTGCCACCGATCAGGAAGGCTGCCTGTGCTGCCCTTGTGCCTGCTGCTTCTCACCCGTGAGCCAACCCCATTTCCAAAGTTGTTCAGTGTGCAAGTGCTCTCACTTTTATAGGCATTTTATGACTCTTATGTTTGGAACATATAATTTTAATGGGTGGGAACCAAATTAACTCTAAACCCCACTTGACCAGTGCTTCTTGTGAAGACGGTGAAAATTCTGTTTACTGCATCTGTGGCTCTCCAAGCCATTCTAACCTCTTGGCCTCCAATACTTGCTATGTGCAATGGGAGTCCAGAAATTAGCGCTGTTTAGTTCTGCTTTGCTACAATGTGCTATTTCACAACAGTTTAGATTTTCATAAAGTGAGGAACTTAACTAAAAAACTGTAATACCCTCCCCACAAGACCAGCATATATGCACACTGACGGACTGAGGACTTATTTCCATTTGCAAGCTACTAATTGTGAAGACTTACAATATAACAACGATTGTGCTGGGTTATAGAAATTCTAAATAAGACACAAATGCAGACAGACTTTGAATTTTAAGAAACCTTTGTTCGTTTGAGATAGTCAAAAGGAGTTGGGAATAATTGATCCAATATAAATCTCATACTTCAGATACCTGCCCTATTCCTGCATGTCTGATCTCTTCTTCCAGTCCTGCTGAATACCTCTACATTGTATGTATTTCTGGATATGCTTTTATCTCTTCCAAAAGTTTTCTGTTAACTAGTTGTATACAATCAAGAAAATGCATTTAAAAGTTATATTGATTTGCTCATGAGGTACTGCAATTGTGAGATAACTGCATGTTGGTAAACACTATTTGGCATCTCTAAAGTGAAAAGTAGATTAAGATTAGAAAAGACCATTAAAACATCCTGAAGACTATTTCTGTATCTATTGGAAAGGCTTGCAATGCACGGTTATTTCAATAAAAAGATGTGTGGGAAAGGAAGGGGGGTCATGCTTCAGGTGTCCAAACAGTGCAACACTTTTATTGCCATCATATTATGCATCCCTCTGTACCTTTTCCTCTCTCAGATAATTTTTCTTTCCTGCCTATGTTTGAATATTCCCTATTTCTTTTTAGGTGCATTAAGTTTACCCTTAATTCAGTTTGGTTGTAAACGAAAATAGCACATTTTGTAGGTGGTCAGGGCTTGTGATTTCATAATGCGGACAATGCATCACTGCTAACTGGCTCTTTTTTTTAATGATTATTCTATGCAGGTGTTGTGAAGTTGTGAAGATGCACTGCTGTGTAGACTTGCAGCATCTGTGGCCTGACAGTTACCCCTCACTTAATGCCAAGATGTGATATTACTTACGTGCCTTATGTCCCCCATGGTATCAGCAACATGGTCTTGCTGTCATTTGGGAGGGTACTGGGGCGATACAAGGCAGTTTGGGTTCCTTAGCTCCCATCACAGGATGTCATTTTTTTTAGCTCTAATATAATATTTGGCTGTGTAGCAGTGGCTATGACATACACATACCACTTCCAGGAAAGCGAGTGGAAATTGTACATGGAGCCACGGACAGCATTTGGTGAGATGAATGCACAGAAAAATCCCCAATCAAAGGATTTGCAGCAGGAATGACAAGGTGGTGTACACTGTCATTATTGGTGGCAATTTGCAGGTTTAGGGTTGTTTGGTTTTTAAACCAAGTTTAATTTTTTGTACAGACACTACCACCCTCCCCGGAACAAGCAAGTAGCAAGATTTCCACTTGTACATTTCAGTTCGGTTTAAATGAGCTGAGCCAAGCATTGAGACCTTGGTGCAAATGTTACATCCCATTCAGTTGGACAGCTGTAAAGGCAAGTCTGGGTTTTAAGGTCTTTCCAGAACCTGAGGACTCCTTTTAGCTAACCCTTCAGTCCTTGTCCTCTCTTCACCCTTCTTATGAGTATTTCTCACTTGAAAGTTTCAGTTCCTTTCATATGAATCAAGCTTTGGGTCTCCAGGTGTTGCATACAAACAGCTCCCAGGCAACAGAGTAATCCCCATTGGTACCAGTAAGGGACACTTACAAGATGAAGGTTTCATGGGCGGGATTGAGTGCTTCATCTGGAAATCATACAGAGAGAATGAAAGTGGAATTCCATGGCATTGTTTTACAGAATTGCTTTTTTGGCTATCTCTGTGCTTTAGTTAGCACAGATAGGAATATATGCTGACACTGCAGAGCTGAAGTTTGAATCTTTTCCAAACTTCTTTACTGACCAGGAGCCTTAAAGGTTTTTGAGAACTACAAAGGAACATCTGGATAACAGAATTCATTGAACAGAAGTCTGCTAGGGCCTCTCCAGGGCTACCTGCACCCTGCGTGGTTTCCTGTTATAGATTATTTTAGAGGGGGTTTTGGCATCCATCCAATACTGTCAGATCTTCCAGCGAGGAGCATCTCTTCTGATCTCATTCATTGTGTTTGTTACAGTTATTTTTCTGTATACTTCCATCATTCACAGGTTACAATTCTAATTGTATTGGAGTGCAGACTCTGTGGTGTCTTTTACCCAAAATAGTCTTTTATATTATATACCTGTGACTCTGCTACTAGCCCCATAAAGAGCTACTCTTATCTTAATCTCCTCTACTCTACTATGCAGCAACAGGTACCAGCACAACTTGAACCTGCTTGTGTGTAAACTTGCATCTAGAGTGTGCTTGTTATCCTTTCCAGTTTTCAATATTTAGTCTGCCAGCTGTTTATTAGAAGTATCTTTCATCTTTTTAGAAATTGCTTGCATTGATATCTTGAAAGGTACTGTATCTATGATTAAATTTCTATCACGATGCTTAAGGGGAAAGGTCTACTGCTGATCTCTTGCCAGTTGTCTGTGTAGCATTTTCAAGCTATTGATCAACAAGGTTGGGAATGTCTCGGTGCAAGTTGGTATTACATTTTCTGGTGTCCTCTTTAATCGTTTGATTCAGATTTCCAAAATCTTGTCTTATTCAACCATTCTCTCAAATCAGCGTCTTTCTGCATCACATGTCTCTAATAAAGAAAATTGAATATTTTATTCCCAAGAACTTTTACTTCAAATGCTTCAACTTTGCGCCTCCTGTTTTCTATGACTTGTACTGAGTCCTTGACTGACATGGCTAGCAATCTGACTCTGGTTTTGCAAACATTGGTATAGACCAAGATTTGCTGCTAAACTCAACTGCACGTTGCCACTGTGCTATTGCCACTGTGAGAGCAGCTAAGGTACTGTGAGATAAAAACTGGGCTTTTTGATCCAAGCTGCTGTGCTAAGGAAGAGCTTCAGTACCACTTTGGTGTCATAAACTGCAGAGCAACGACTATTTGCAACACAGCATTTGTAGGAGCAAGTGGATGCTTTAATAGTCTCCACTTAAGTCTTAGGTTTAAAATACATAGATAAGAGTCCTAGAATGGACAAGTCTATCCTTCACCCTTTTGTTCTTAATAAACATAATTTCTTGCAGCTGTAGGGCTTTCATGCCTGACTGGAAGACAAGGGCTTGTCTGTTCTGCATATGCAATTAAAGTTCTCTTCCTGCATAAAAGCAGTCTTGTGTTAAACCCGGTATGTTTGGTCAAAATGCCATATTTCTCACTTGTGTTGGACACTATGCAACCCCCTTGTATTATTGTGCTGCTTCCACACAGCATTCAGAGTTGGCTTCTGTATATCTTATACTGCTGCAGCAATGGTAATAGCTTTCATATAGGAAGTCTGGAATATTTTCCTTGGGAAATTAGTCTAGAGCCTACAATGCCCAAACCCACACTTGCATAGGAGGAGAGTGGAGATCCTTCAGATTTATACTTTTCAGTGTGCTTGCACATGATAGCTCTGTTCTCAGAAGGCTACAGCTAACATTAAGCCACTTCACATGGAGTGGGGTTTTTTTTGCTTAGCAGGGATGACTTTAAAAGCATCCTCAAAACTAAACAAGTTTAAATAGTCTCCTACATGTTGTCCATCATTTAGAGATTCAGACCAATAATCTGAGAAGAACTAATTAGAACTCTAATGGTGTATTGTGTTTTTAGTGATTTTCATGGTAGAAAATTTTCCTAGTGTCGTTTGTCCTTCCACAAATGTAGACAACCATCACCTCCTCCAGTTGCTCATGACCAACATAGCTTTATAAGTTTCTCAACTTAAGATGTCCTTAATGTCCTTATCCTTAAAAGGATAAACTATCAATTTAAGGGCTTGTTAGCCTCAATTCCACTTCTGTTTGGTGTGATTACACCAATGAAACTGGTATCTTTGGGTTCTAAGACATGTATCATCCTGAAGTTTGTTGCACACTTCTGCTTCCTGTTTTTTCTGGAAAAAATCATCTGTGCAAGACCCTCCTTCCTTGGTACACATTAAGCCTTCTCTGGTTCCTCTGCTGCCACCTTAAGAGAGGAAAGCATTGCATTGCTGCAGCCGAGCTTCCCATAAAGAAGATCTAGGAATATGGGTAGTCCATGCAGATAAATGGAAAGAAAGAACCCAAGTCCTCGCAGTCTTGGCATGTAGCACTGCTGGGCCTGCAATGGAAACTTTTTTCAAATTTGTGAGTATAGAGTTTAACAGCAGCATCGGTGAGCAACTTAGCATAGTGCTGTCCCTGACAGCTTCGATTTAAGTTCGTGTCCAATGGCTATGAACAAGGTACAAGACTCTTTCCGAGAGGATCACCAGCTGTGGTGGGGGCAGCAGCTGCAGAGAGCAGAAGTATGGTTTCCATGGGACCCAAGAGCACCCAGAACTGATGAAGATCATATTAGAGGGAAACTTCAGTCCTTTGCTAGTGTTTGGACTGTATGTGTCTTCAAGACACACCTCTATGTGTGTATATGTGTATGTGTGTGTGCACATGTGCGTGTGCTAGTGTCCCGCTTGTGTGACACTAGTATGATACAAGGTGTATGGAGTAAAGAAAGCTTATCACCTTACCTCTTAAAGGAAATTTAGTTACTGACTTATTTCACAGGGGAGGAGGAAAGCAAGACCACAATCTACCAAAAATAAAAGATATATGTAAGTGACTAGGTCAATATATGAAGCCTGGAAAGACTTTTTTTTGATTTTTTCATAAAACTGAAATTAGCTGAAAGCATTTCAAGGTAATACATAAAACAAGATGGCACAGCTGTCAAGACCAAATTCTCTGCTGATTTATAGGATTATGCTTCATAGTTACGGGAATGATCTTTGGTAGGGATGTGGGAAGAATGAAGAGGGGAGACCCCACGGTTTCTCTGAAGTATGTCTTTCCCACAAGGTTTCTTGCTGAAAGCTGCACCATGATCTGTATTTATGTGAAGGACTGGTGAGTAGCCAGCTCCACTGCAGCGTTTTACAAATTAAACACTGGGGCCATGACAAATTCAATCACAAATGGAAATGTAAAGGACACAGCTTTCGCTATCTGTAGGGTAATGCTGGAGTCTAAATAATTTGAGGAATTGTAAGTGAACAAAACAGAAATGCTGATCGCCTAAGCAGAAAAAAATGCTAAAATTTTGTATAGGTACAATGTGGGGAAAAGGCAATGATGGGTTATTTTGCATCAGAGACACTATGAGCTATTAGATTTCCTCCACCATGTGTCTAAAACTCTGGATTAGTTTAAATTTTCACCTAGTAAACTAAAGAAGGAGGGCATGCTGCTGGATGGTCCTTGAGTAGGTATCTGCAAAGAATGGGGAGAAAAACTCATCATGAGTCAATTCAAGCCAGGCTACATGTTTAGTTTCTAAAGTTCTGGGGGTTAGGGGGAGCATTGTTAGGAGAAAGCTTTCCACTGGAGAGATAAATATTGAACTTCATCATGAGGGAGAAGAGAAGTTACCTAATGACGTAGCTGCTGCTACATTCATAATATGAACCTTTCCTCAGTGCACACAGAATAAGGCACCTCTTCAGCATGAGTACGCTGACTCCTTGTTGACCCTGCTTTGAGTGGAAAGTTGGATGAGATGACCTCTTGTGGTCCCTTCCAACCTGAATTATTCTATGACTATCTACGTGGGTTTTTTCAAAGCTTGCAGGGGTTGTCAGCATTCCTGACAAGTGACACTAATGTAATAAAAACTGGAAATTTTGAAGGATAGTTTATTGAATACCTAGGAAGGCACAATTATTCAAACATGAACAAAACTATGCTGGACATAGAAACACCCTAGTTAGAAGTAATGTAAAAGCAGAGATATAAAAAAAAAATAATTCCAAAGAACAAACAAACAAACAAACCCCCAACACATAAAGATACGATAGAGAGAATGAGGAGAGAAAGGAAGTAACAATTTGGTGGCCACAAAGATCAGACACAGAGACTGTGTCTGGATATTCATGTTACAGTTACTGAATAATGTTTGATGGCACTTGAAAGTGGAAGAGGTTTTGAATGGGTCCAAGGAACTCCCAGAGCCTTTTGAAGCCCGAGGCAGAGATAATGAGTCTCTGCATGTGTTCATTGTTAAGCTGTTTTAGTTGCAAGATAAATCAAATTTAGAAAAAAAACCTTTAAGCCCCTAGAGTTAATGTTGCAGCTGAAATAATTTCTCCATTCAGATATAGGGTGCTCACTGAGTCTTTGAGGTGGTGGAAGACTAAAATGGTAGTGAAGGACATCAGTCAGGATATTTGTATGACTGTGTGGTAATTGGTAAAGCCAATCTTAAGCAATGGAAATTTGGTGGGATTTCGTTGTTTTTTTTTTTAACAATGCTGTGCAGGAATCAAGAGATTGCCTGCAGGGTCACTCTCTTGCAGTGCACCAGGCTGCTCTTTTCAGAAGTCCCCGGAGTATTTCTGATGGCCTTCCTCTGGTTCCTGAAACAGGGAGTTTATCAGAGGTTTCCGTGTCCTCACTCGCTGGACTGCGAAAGGGGGTACGTCTCAGCTGATGGAATCGGCGGGTGAGGCCTTGACCTTTTTCCTGGCACAGCGGATCCCTCACTTTGCCTGCTTAATAAATCAGACTTAGCCACGCCACACTACTTGGTGTCTTTCCCCCGTGGCAATGCAGAGCCCAGCTGCCTGCAGTGCCGCAGCCTCCTGCAAGGAGCGGGGCACATCTGCCGTGACTGCACAAGCTCCTAGTTTGCGCGTGCAGTTCAGGGGCTGCTTTTTGCAGTTCTTTGAACAGTCTGCATTTGGTTTGTCAGCTAGTTTAGTATGTGACTCCTTCCCCAGCAGCTCCACAAGCCTGTGGCATTAGTTACCTCATCCTTAAAGCTGAAAGGAATCTGTTTTCTGGAACCAAGCAGCATTTTGCAAGACATAAATCTATGAAGGTCCTTGAGGAGGGCTGGCTCCACGAGGGCAGTGACCGACCCTTTGTGCTGCACTGGACATGGGTTTGGAGGGATAACTGTGTGTTGCAGCTGGCTCAGTCTCTGTCTTGGGATGTGGAATTCTTTGCACGTGTACAAATGATGGAATGGGAATGTTTCTATTCATCTACAAATCCAAATTTCTCATTAAAATTGGTCATTAGTGAAATTAGTGAAAGTATCTATTAATATATGCATTATCATTTGCAAATCTGCTGCAGGCCTACCAGTTCCAGAATCAATTTAGGTGGCCATTTCTATGGCTTTGGGTATGTAATACACATGGCTGAGTTAATTCACATTAAGCATTAAACCCCTTACAGTTTTTGCTCTTTTTAACAAGTGTTAGCAATGCATAGAAGATATTTCTTTTTTAATTTTAAGTTTATGGACTAATTTTGTCTTATTCCAATTTTATATTTAAAACAATTTTCTTCTTTAACGTGTTTTCGAGGATAATCTGTTATTGAGAACACTAACGACCTTGGATATTAAGTTCTAACTTTTATTTCCCTGCGGCTGCTTGCTGTATCAAAATGGAGGAGGTACAGGGCAGCTCTTACGGCTTTTTCCTTCAAATGGACTGATACCTAATGCATTTTCCTTTAGATTGTTTGGTTTTCAGTGGTGCTCTGAAAATTTCATTCCTGTCTCATCCCATGAATCATAAATTATGTCTTCTGTGTGGGTTTTAGTATTTGTTTCCATTTCTTGCAACTCCCACATATAAGTGGATTTTGATGCATATTGTGCTAATATTATGATTGCTGCTGGCTGTGCTGTCTCTGTATCAGGTAACCTTATTGATCTTTATTTCACCTCAACTACCAGCAGTTTTGCTGCACCTGACCTAATTTCAACCACTGAACATGCTCTAAAATATTGATATGAGCTGAGAGGTTATTTTTCTTTAACCATGACAATAAAAATATGTCTAGCATTATCCTAGGAAGATCAAGATTCTGATAGTTTCATGTAACCATCTGAGCAGTACAGAAGAACTGAGAAATTGCATTCACTCCAGTGGAGTTTCCCGGTCTTGAGGGACCCAATATTTTCAGAGGAGACATTAAGCACTTTATAAATACATAAGCATACATATGTGCATGTGCATGTGCACGTGCATGGACACGCACATGTGGGTGTCTTTAGGGCAATCTCAGATAGAGGTAGATGAATATAGATTCCTGAAGGCCAAGAAATCATTTAATTTAAATAAGAAGTTTCTCCTATATATATATATTTAATGAAGGTGCAGAAACTTGGTAACGAAGTAAAACTTTCTCTTCGGCAGCACCTGTTAACTACTTTTTTAAAATGCCAAAAGGTTGCTGGCCTCCTTTTAAAGAGGTTTTTTTTTTTAAAAAAAAACTAGCCCCCCCCCCAGATTACTGCATTTGTTGGCTGTGAGCTGAACTACGAGGGCTGTATATTGATCGCACCAGCCTCTGTTTGCATTATTTAGCTCTTGAAGAGCATCTGCTGAGCATCCATCAGTATGGGGTGTGTGCCACCACCATATGGACTGCCAACTGCTGGTGGAGCCAGGGAGGTGCTGTTACGCTCCCATATATTCCTATACAACAATGCCATTAACATCTGGCATACCATGGCACACGCTTACTTTTGTGGTACAATAACAGCAAATTATTCATTCCTAACTACAATGAAGATCCTTAATGGGAGTGACGGTACTGACTCAAAATGAAGTTAGGGAAACAGCAACTATCTAGCTCTGTGGAGCACTGCATGTGAAGGTCATGCACTGGAATTTTGTTCCTCCTGTGAGTGCAAAAGCAGTCCTTTGGATTATTTGAATGGTCCTTCTAATACTGCCTTCTGCCTCTGGCCGAGACACAGGAGGGCAGTGACTACAGGAAAGGTTTTCTCACAGTCAGTTGGAAGGTAGGATTAATGTCACAATAGCTTGATACTTCAAGGCATGCTAGTCTGCAAGCCATTGATGTAACTGTGAATACGTTGTCCACAAAAGAAAGAAAAAGCAATTTCATTCAAAATTCAATAATATTTTGGCTTTTATCATGTTTTACTGGTATAAGGCCCAAAGGTCTAACTAGATGTTGAGTGACCACATGTTTGCTAGTAGCTGTTAGAAATTTTCCACTTTCTGTTTGATGACCACAATTCCTGCTCTCCGACTATGGGCAGAAGGCAGAAAGGATCATATGGTTTCCTTTTTTTATGCTGTGTGCCCCTTCCCACAGCCCTGAAGTTGCTGTATGCTTTCAGTTCATATTCACTCTTATGTGTGTTGCTGGATTCGGGCTTAAATGTGCCTCCTTCATACTCTGGCAGGATGAGGTTACAGAAATGTTTCAGGTTTTCTTGGAATGTATTTCTGGCTCACAGAAATTTGCTGACAATTTTTTTCCCTGTCCCCAAGTAGCTTCACAGTGATCAGAGGACCATTTGTCCCTCTGAAGTTCCTGGGGGCCCGCATTGTGAACTTATCTTTTGTTCTTTATCACTAGGTAGCTGCCAAGGCACGTGAAGTAGCTCTCTCACACATAGATTTGCCAAGGAATCTCACGGTAACATACTAAATATTCATTTTTTCACACTCTGTAGTATGTGATTTATGGAGGGACCCCAGCCAAGAGAGTGCACCACTGCAGACTGTCAGAAATGCTATTCAGATGTAACAAAGTATTTTCTCCTGGGATTCACATAGGTAACTTCATTTGTTTCCCTAAAAGAATTCTATTGTAACTCGAATTTGTTACATGAATTCAATTAGCAGAAGAAATTATGGTTTTTTTCATATAAGCTATCAAACAGATGTCAAAAGGGGAAAACCGGCTTTGAAAGTGTTTGTCATACATGCAGCACCCATTCAGATGTTTAAAAAACTGGACGGATATTCAAACTAGCCTACTTCCCAAAGAGAATGCCCCATTTTATCAAGATCTGGCTGCTTTACGCAGACTTGCTCCATAAGACTTCTGGCCCAGCTTTTAAATGCATCTGGGGTTGGATGTCAGCTGAATCCAGATGCTAAAATGCCTGCTGGGAAGCTGGATATCAGCTCTTCTGAAAGTCTGTTCTCGACTGCAGTACTGAGCATTTCTGATGGAAGGTTGCACAGGTCGGCCTGTAGCCAACCATCATATAACCAGAGTTTAGTGCAGGCCAATTTAGGATTCATTTTGCACTGAAGGGAAAAGAAACCGTGATGCAGGGAACTCTGCCTTCTTTACTTTCAGATAGGCAGACTAAGAGAAAAGCAGTAGGAAAAGATGACCCATTCCTGCATGGCTGCTTGCACACTGAACCCTAAGTGCAAATATCAGTAGTGGGATATTTAACTACCAGAGCTTGGTTGCACCCCAAAAGATTGTCTGTAGTGAACAGAGCACCCTCCTCATCTAGTTGGAGTGAAATGCAGGCAGAGGTATGCTGTCCAGCTACAGCAGAGAAGACGTTCAAACTTGACAGATCTTGTTATTATTCCAGTACTCTGAGGGCCATTTTCTGCCAAAGACACATTTAAATGCCCCAAAGTGCACCAGCTGCCTGTCTTGACACCAGGGTCAATTCAAAGTAGGAGGCTCCTCTAAGGATAATTAAAGGACTTGCGAATCTGGACTTAATCTGGTTTATTACCTGGCATAACTGTGCTTTTTTATAGCTTGTTTCATTATAGGTATTTCTACTTTGTGCTTGCAGAAAAATACTTCCTACCAGCTACTTTGGATGTGGATATACTCATCCATTTGCTTTGCCTCTTGGTGTGACCTTGAAGTGAGTTGAGGAGAGGCAGAGGAGATGTAGAGCAGACGGTCTGGTTTCTCTCTGTAGCCACGAATTGCTGTTGAAGTAAAAGGCCAATGTGGGAACCCCTTGCCCTGTATTTTTGGAGCCCCATAACTAGACACTCTTTGGTAAAGATGATTTGTTTACTGTTGTCAACTCATATTTGTGATTAGATTGGTGGAGACAACAGGCAGGTTTGAATTTGGTTATAATTAATTCTTGTAAAAGAAAAACCTAGGCTGCTAAACCTTCTCACTTGAAGACTTAAGGCTGCTCATCTGGTCTGAACAAATTAGAATAATTTAAAAAAAAACCTCCAGTGAGGTTTTCCCAAACATAAAGACAACAACCATTGCTCTGGTGCCCGGAGGGCAGCAGGTCCATCCATATAAATGGCAGCTACAAATGGGAAATACCAGAGAAGCAAGCGTAGGAGTCTTTTATGTCTTCTAAAGTGCAAATAGGTTAATTTTTGAAAAATTGTTATCCGACTTGCATCACAGAAAGAATAAAATGATTTACAGGTATTTTGTCACAAGCAAGCCGTATATTTCAGAATAGATCTTTGTGAAAGACCTCCTCTTCTCAGGCTGCCTCAAGTGTGAGACACCTTTCTGATGATACCGCTACTCTCATCTCATCTGAATGTACTGCCAGCATCCACACCCCCTCCAGAACGGCCCAGAGACTCCCGCTGAATTACTTATCAACTGGCGTTTTGACCAGGAAGTTTGCATTTCCTCCCGAGCCTCCAATTCCTGCAGTCGTTGCCAAAATCCTGTCAGAGAGTCTGGACAAGGTCATGACTGCAATTCCTCTGTGGCTGGCAAAACCACGCTTCTCAGCTCATTGGTAGACTCCTTAGTTGTCTTTAGGAAGGTTATCATCTCAGGGAATCACTGCTATCAAAAAGATTATTCTTAAAAGCTGTGGAGTTACTTATTCAGTCTGTCAAGCCTCGTTACATTAGAAGACTCCATGACAGAATATCTAAGAAATTTATCTTTTTGTTCACAGAAGGAAATGATGGTCCCACTAAGGAAACTGCAAATTTAATTATACAGTAGATTTCCTCACAGACAAAATTTCCAAGGACCTCAGTATGTCAGCACTTGCTTTCAAATCTCAATCCTCAGCACTGACTTTGGTTTTCGCTTGCTAAAACACTTCAAGTGACACTGTTCATCCAAAGCAGTTCTCTAGGTCCCAGGTCTGCACCCCTAATTCGCTCCGAGCCGTATTTACTTCCAGAAGAGGCTGGAGGATTCCTCATTTAATGTAAAGTTGGTAGAAGTGCACCCTTAATTGTTGCTTTTTATTAAACATTATCTGTTCCTGTTGAGCCGAGAGACCCACGTGCTATTCCTGGCGCTGCCGCTGACTCGCTGGGTGCCTGCAGATAAGTAAGTCGCTCAGCTGCTCAGTGCCTCACCTCCCTCGTCCCAAAATAGCGGCACTTTCCCTTTGCAAGCACTTTCCATCTGTGGTGTGTGCTGGAGTCAAGGGAAAGACTTCACAAGGTCGCTGTCATCATGCCTGTTTTGCAGAGGAGAAACTGAGGCAGGCAAGGGCGTAGACTTGCCCCAGCACTAGCAATTCAGCTCCAGTCTTCACCACTCCCTAGGCTAGCTGCCTCCCCGAATTATTCCTTAGATGCCAATCATTAGACTCGGATTAGGATTCATTGCTAAATTTCATGTCTTCTTCCCTGCGTCCTTTCTTTGTGTATGACTCTGACTTTTGTAATATCTGAGCAGACACTTTTTGAATAGCTGAATTGTTAGAAAGAAATTCCTGACGGCTTTGAAAAAGAGCCCTTTTGGACAGCAATTGCAAAGCTTAAGCTAATGACCTCCCGGTTGTATTTGCCTGTTCCTTTGTCTCGAGAGAAGTCAGAATTTTTCTCTTGGCTCACAATAATTATTAACAGATCTTTTTCAATTTAGAAGAGAAAGATTTCGTCTCTGTATTTGTAATTCTGGCCTTTCAGAGAAAGCCAGTATAAACAGCACTGTGTCCTGGCCCAAATCCATTCTGCATTATTAGGGTGGCATTGATTTGAGATCTCACTCCATTAAAATTTGAAGTCTAAAGCAGTTCCTGTAACAAATGGGGTCTCTCAAGGTTTATACATTAGTTTAGCCCTCACTGTTGCCAGATGGTCAAAAACTAGAATGTGTCACAAATGTTACTGGTGCCCTTCACAAAATGACATTTTCAAATTAGTCTCTATTTCCACCCATTTACTGTAAGCTGCTATTTCCTGTATGTAAATAAACGGTGATTCATTACTCCACCAACAGAGGAAAACAAATTTTGTTGAGATATATGAATAGATAGCTCAGGTTTTCATTTCTACATGAATGAAAAAAAATTTTTTATTCTTTTTTGCTTCCCTTCAAGTGCCCACTGGCACCATTGCTACCATGATCCTCCCCAGGACTCTTCTTCAGGGCTGAACAAAGCAACCTTAATCCTGGTATCGCACTCATTCTTATCAGATTCCTCTATTTCTACTCAAGGTACAGATCCTAAACATTCAGGAAAGCTCTAAGATTAGGGGTATATTTGCTACCTCTCCCCCACATATAGCTCCTAACTGGTAACCTCTCTGTTGATGAGAACTGGCCTTAATGTAGGCAGACACGTTGTCAAGTTCCCCAGAATTTCAGCCCTCCAATATGTAGAGAAGCTGTAATTCTGGGTAGGTTTGTGTATACGTGTGGTTTTTTGTTTCTTTTAAAACACCGTTATATGCTGTGTGGTACATGATGAAGCAAGAAATTCCTGAGCTTTCACTGTGTCTAGTTCATTGATTTTTAAGAGTCTGGGAGTTTGGAGCCTCTGGAAGCAGCTTGACACGTAATGTGAAACCTGCAAATCCTGCCAATTGCCACGGAAAGGTGAGAGAGGTGAAAAAAATCATTTTACACTGTAGACTTTGGCTCATTTTTTGACACTGAGAAAACAACTTTTGCCAGCAAAAGCAAAACCTGCAGAGCATGGGGTGGGGAACAGAAAGCCAAATAGATAGAGTTGCACTAGCTGCAGTCCCAGGACCAGCCATGTGTGCCCTGTGTACCCTGACCACCACAGTGAGGGCAGCCAAATTTTCTCATGCAGACCCCAATTGCTTCTCAAACCTCAGCAAAATTTTATTTACAGAAGTCGTCTTTGAGGCAAGAAAGTGACAAGGGGTGTCAAAGCCTCACACTCTTCAAGGACAAGTTTGCCACCTTTTAATGGCTGTAGCTCAGTATGGTTTCATTCATTTCAGCATTAACCTAATATTTTTTTTAGCAGCTATGAGAAGGGTTCTTCCCTCTTTGAAATTTCTCAAGCAACATGCAGCTGTGATTGTATAATCTTCCTGCTGACAATGACCATATCGTTCTTTAACCCCTACTTTCAGCATTATCCCATTACCTTAGACTCCTACCGATAACAAACTGGTATCTTGCTGCAGCTTCAATGATCTTAAGGACACAGGTAGGACAGGGTTTGTAAGTAGTGATGATACCTTTCATTAGACCAACTGGTATAGCTGAAAAAAAATTAGACAAGCTTTTCGGTGCAGCGATAAACAAATGCATATGTTGCACTAATAAACTGGTCTCCCTAAGGAACTCAAAGCGCTCTACAGAGACGAGTGAAGTGACTCAGCCATTTCTGTGTGATTTGCTCAGCCCATCAAAATGCATGGAAAATTTTGTCTCTTATTTCACTAGGACCAGATTTCAGCTGCTGTGCAGTAAAGTATATCTCCATTTCCTATCTCACTGCAGTGCCAGAGAGAGAGGAGCAAGATGGCATCTCCTGCTTGCAGAGCGACTCCTTTGACAGTACATGAAGAGAGGAAGAGACCACAAGTTCCAAGGGAGTTTATCTTATTGCACCTAAGATGAGAAATGAAAGACAAGAAGAGGAGAAGGAACTAAAAATCAAAACCCAAACCCCAAAATCTGAGAGCAAAATATGCTCCTTTCTGTGAAAAGCCTAAATATTGACATTCATTTTGAAAAGTAGTTAGCCACTATTAAACAGTTCCCGTGCTTGTACAGGAAATGGTGTCATTCAAGTGCTCTGCATTCTCTGTATCTGCCTCTGTTCCCTGTCTTATTTGCCACGTTCTTCCACGTATCTGTTTTTAACAGCTTAAGATCTTTGGGGCAGGGCATTTGATGGGTCACACTGACACTTGGAGTCAGTTTCAGTAGCGTCTTACTCTGTCAGTGGTCCCACTGAAGCCAGCTAGGCTATTACTGATGCTGTTCAAGTAAAGATACCATCACAACTTGCAGCCAAATGACTGTGGCGCGTTTAAACATTACTGAAGAATAAACAATTGTAAGCAATAATATTATTTCTAAGTGCAAACTAAGGCTGAGTATCCTTTAATGCTGCCATCCTCAGTTAGGACTCCTGGATCTGTGCACACCATGCGAGCTAAAATGTTCTTGTTCAAGAGCTTTGTGAAAACCCCACTAGAAAATATTGCAGTTGCACATATGCCAGACCTAACTATTCATATCCTAACTCAAAATCCACTGAACGGATCGTCTTGAGACATGTTTTGTTTTTACTTCCTCAATAAGGGCAATAAATCAAGCTAAGTTAGAAATTTTATAGCTACAGCTGGTTTTGACTTATGCAAATGCAACATTTTAATCACAACATATGGGAAAAGCGTATTTTTTCCCTTCGCTCACGTAACTCAAAAACTGCTATCCTGATTTTTCTGAAGCTCCTCAGAAATTATTATCTTTGGGCGGAAGCTACAGACAGGAAATACAACCCAGTAGGAATTTGTTCAATTGAAAGACCACTGAGCAAATGAAGAAGATGGAATTGGAGATTTTAACTACTATTTGTTTGCTAGCAAGAACAGTAACCGGTAAATATTTATAAGATACCTCAAGTTCAAAATTATGATAATTTATTACCTGGGCTTCTCTCTAAAAGAGCATACCTGAAAAAGTTGCATAGATCAGTTAGAGTTTCATTATTTTTCCTGCTCCTCTGTTGCTCATTGTGCTTCAAGCCGCTTTGTGATATGATTTCTTTGTTGCAGACACAATTCAAAACCACACGAACCGAATTGCGTCCTGATGGAAGTGAATTGTCATTATCTCAGCTTTTGCTTTTAAAGCGTCAGCACACCGGAGCACCAGTCCCCAGTGAGGATTTAAAGTGTCCTCACCTGCCTGCTACCGCAGACTGGGCAGATGCTGAACCGGCTGACAAAGTACTGGGGCTGCAAAAAGGCATAGGGACAGCACGCATCCAAAGCTCACTTAACCCCACCGCTTTTTTGTCTCCTCTTATTATTTAATTACTCCAGAGCTGTTCTGGAGGAACAAACCCTGCGGCACTGAAACATGTTCAATTACAGGTGGACTAATCCTGAACAAACACACGCTAAAACCTTATTGCTGAGAACCCCCTCTACAAACGCAGCACGGCACCTGGCCCTGATCACCACCTCCTCCCCGCCACGCGCGGGGGAGGACGGGAGGGCGACGGGAGCTGATGGCGAGGGAAGGGGCAGCATGGCTGCCAGCGGGCTGAGCACACCGAAAGCCCCAGCTTCGCCTGCCGCCACGTTGGAGCAGGCCCTGTGGCGGAGCAGCCCCTGCCGCTGCGGTCCTCACAAGAGCACCGCTCCCTTGGCAGCTTGCTTTATGAAGGGAAAACCTACAGGGTAAGCCTGTCTCTGTAATTATAATGATATGTTTTATCGTTCCTTTGCAATCCAATGTAAATCCCTTACGTGCTGTGCCAGAGAAAGTAGCCTTTCCCGTGAAAGCCTCCTAGCAGCAGTGGAAGGGCTGGTGTTTACGCTGGGAGCGGTGGAGAAGGGAACTTTGCGGGGAGCGCAATGAGAGGAGAGCGGGAGGTCATTAAAACATCAGACACATTAAAAGATTAAGCGGGTTAAGCACGAGGCAGGAAAACCAATCCCCGCTCTGCTCCTTCAACCGCCTGTTTCAGGAGGTCCGCAAATCGCCCAGGTTTCTCCAGGGCATGTCTTCTAGGAAGTTATGGATCTCTGACCTCCTCAAGAGGAACAGAGGAAATGCTTTGGTGTCCACTCTAGACAAAGTGCCTTCATTTATGTATGGGAATGAAATACTCGTGTGAAGGTGTGTGTGAGGCTGTACAGGGAGGATTGGGAAGTGACTGTGTGTGTCGTGCACCCTGCCAGTGCGGGGCAGAGGAATGGCAAAGTCTCTGTAGGGGGCGTCCGTGCCCAGGCGCTGGCAGGAGCTGCAGCGGCCTCTGTGAGGGGAGGCCGGGGCTGCCCCATGCTGCACACAGCCGGTTCCGGCCGGCTCCTGAACGGCGCCACCTGAGGGCACAGCTGAGCCCATCATGGTGTCCCCTGATGGTGCCTCTGGGAAAACCCGTTCCAGGAAGGGCCAAGCCCTGCGCAGGCAGTGAGGGTGAGGAGAACAGTGTGAGACCCAGCCTGGCCAGCCCCCGGGGAGAGCAGGAGGGGGCAGGAGGGGCTGCGGGCGCCGGAGCAGGAGTTCCCCGGCAGCCCTGGGGGGGGCCATGGCGGAGCAGGGCAAGAGTGTGAGGAGGAAGGAGCAGCAGAGAGGAGCTGTGAGGGGCTGGCCACAGCCCCCATTGCCCACCCCTCTGCGCAGCTCGGGGTAGAGGAGACAGGAGTGAAGGAGTGAGGCTGATACCAGGAAGAAGGATTTATGTCTTTGTTTCTTACTGACCAGTTCTATTCTAATTGGCAATAAATTACATTTTCCCCCAGTCAAGTCTGTTTTGCCCATGATGGTAATCAGTAAGTGATCTCTCTTCTTTATCTCGACCCACAAGCTTTTCCATCTTGAGGAGGGGAGTGAGAGAGTGGCTGGGTGGGCACCTGGCAGTCCCCCAAGGTCAGCCCAGCACAGTCCCTCTATCCCACACTGTCTCCAGGGGGAGTCCAGCTGGACTCCAGGTCCAGCTAAAAGACTAACGGCTTGTGTTGAACCCTGAAGAGCTACAGTTGTGAATGCAAAGCATGTGCTTGCAAGGTTGTTGCTACCAGTTAGAGGACAACCTGCATCTCAGGTTTCTTCTATGCATCTCGTTCAGTCCTAGCACACAACCAAACTGTGGGACTCCTTTCTGAAGGCTGCCATTTGTAAATGGGTTCAGATGGACTTTAAGTGTATGGATAAAGGATACAGATATCATTGCATATTAGCTATTGTGGCCTGAAGGCAATTGCTGACTCAGAAAATGCTGAACTGCTGGGAGGTGGAAGTCAGGAGTACTGTCTAGAGGGGGGATAACATGCGAGGGAGACTGCTCAGGACCTGCCTGCCCTTGCAGCCTGCCTTCAGCATCGCTTGTCGGCCAGTGCCAGCAGCAGGCTGCTGAGCTAGATAGACCTTTGATCCTGCAGTTTTATAGCTGATCTAGCAGTCTGGTATTGAACAGGAAGGTTTTCTACAGCTTTTTGTACATTCCTCCACTTGAAGCAACAGGGTTCAGTCCTTCTAAGATGGGTTTTGGGAATCATTTACTTCTCACCCATAATACAGCAAGAGTCCCATTTGGGACCTGGAATTCTAAAATAATATCTTCAGAAAAGAGCAGTATTTATTTCATATTGTTGGAACTGCAAAGCATATAAAATGAGGGATATATGGATCTCTCTCTCCTTGCTGGCTTTGGTAAATCAGCAAGACTCATGCAGCCCTACCTATTTATGTCTGCATTTATGACAGCATGGCCTCTAGGCACGTGAGACTTTGCAGTGTTGTACAGGTACGCGCGTGTCAGCTTTCACTAGCTCCCGTGCCTGCCTGTGATGCACAGTTCTATGTCTGTAGGTAGTTGCATGCCTATGTCCGAAACGCTGCCACCATGGGACTGCCTGCTCCTCTGCCACACGGTAGGCTTCTGTGCCGCTGTCAGCGTGAACCCTAGTTGCCTGCTGGTTCCCAGATCCAGGACCTGACTATTAGTCCCTTTCCTCTGTTTTCTTCTCAGCTTTGGAAATTATCATGGTTGGGACCAAGTAGTTGTGTCTTCATGGCTACTGTCCAACTATTGTTTAACTAAGCCACTGTTAAATTGTCCCTTTCTCCCCTGACATTATTTCTTTCTATTACATGGATGCATACACATGACTCTCGTATCGCACCCATGTTTCCATGTTTGCCACAGACCTGAGGAATTAGCAACTTGCAAAGGAGCTGATCTGAAAGACCAGCTGATGCTCAGATGTAGCAAACAGACCATGTTTTCAGAAGGTGGCAGCCTGCACATCCTTCTTCCCCACCACACACCCCACTGGTGCTGAAGTGCTGGTGCCAGAGCCCATCCCCAGTTATATCTGGTTGCAGCTCGCTGCTGCAGAGTGTAGGAAAAAAAAAACCTCTTCACCTTTTTGCCTTTCTGTTTTTCCCTTTTTCTTTGCTCCCTTTTAAGAGCAGGCAGAATTTTCCCCACAATAGTAATATCCAGCTCTTCATGAAAGAGAACAGCTGTATTTACTTGACTTACGAGTATCTTTACTGACAGATTTATCCTTTGCATCATAAAATGCCTATTTGGGCTTTAAAAAGTGCACTGACTGCTTCTTTGAAGCTTGAAGCAATAGGCCATTCTCATTTGAAACACATATTATTACCCCAAAACTAAACATATTATTTTACTCATCCCAGCTACCCTGATTCTCTGTGCCTAAGGGCCTCTGAGTAAAAGGTGTCATTTGGAGCACACAGCAGAGAAAACTCAGTTATGTAGATATTACGTTTTTCTGCTCCTTCTGTTCCAGAAGAGCTGTATTCACATCTCTGACCGGGAAGCCGCTGGGTTTTTCCTATCTGATGGCAAAGTTGTATCTGTGTATTTGGCATTGTTATTTTTGGCAGGCACATACTTCATATTCTTTGCATGAAGAACAAGAGCTGGCAGCCAATCGCATTAACTAGCCCCTCATGTTTTGTTTTTTGCCATAAGCCAAGTCCTGGGGGAAAGCACGCATCAGGGTGATGCATCGCAAGGCTGCAGGGGAAAAGCATCCAGGCAATGCGCAGAGCCAGGCAGCCCTGAGCAGAGATGGCTGCGGGGCCACGGGCCAAGGGACACAGGGAGAAAAGGGAAGGGTGGGAGGAGGGTGGGCAGGCTTGGGCAAAGGCAAGGCTTGGCTGAAGCTTCCCGCTGCCTGACAGCTGAATGTTTGGCCAGAGTGCTGGGGAGCTGTATGGTCAATATTTTACTTACCTTAATCCTGCACCCTGGTGCCACATGAGTGAGAGCACCGCTGCAGCACACAGGCAGCCCTGCCAGAAAAGCCTCCAGCCCCAGGTACCAGGGACACCACACAGACACCCCCAGAATTCAGCAGATTTCCAGCACAAGTGAGCCACAGACCATGGACTTCTACAGCCATAGAAGGGAGTGAGTGGGGTCTGACACCCTCCGGCTCCAGGCCAGAGTTAGAGAGTGAACTGCTTCTGCCTAATGAACTGCTCCTTTTCTCTGCAGCAGCAGATAAGAGCAATTAAACACTAGATAGCAGATTAATGATTACTGCAAAATCATGCTAGCTCATGGTGACAAATCTGTATAAACATTCACCACGGTGGTAGGCGAGGTGTTCAGGCAGTGATATACCCTCTGTGTGGCAAATCATTCAAAGACGATGCAAAGAGAGAGCGTCTGGTGCTTGTCAGATTCATTAATTATCACTGCAGATGAAACTGGAAGAAAGACCAGCCTACGTACATTACGTTGCATTTGCCAAAGGTTGTTTTGGGCCCAGCTGCCGCCCAGAATACAAGGCAGGCTCTGGATGTGGAATTTCCATCTTGGGAGGATGTTTGCTTTGTGATGTAATGGTTTGTAGCCGTGGAATAGCAGCTTATCTTAGAGCTGGCTTTAGTCTTTGTCTTTTATTGGAAATTATGAGGAGAGTTATGTGATGACAGTTTTACCCATGACCTCTGACTCTCTGTTCACCTCTTCTTTGTTATCCTTGGAGACAGCAAGCCGGACTAAGTGGATCCGGGGTCTGATCCCATCTAAGAATGCCCATTAATAAAGAATGGAATGAAAGATACAAAATTTCTGTCACTTATGTTGAAGTGCTGGCTAAATTATCTTTCTGGTTTTTGAAGTGCTCTGATATACAGCCCTAGTAGTGTTTGAGATACCCAAAGTGTAAGACAACACCTGTACTGTAGTTTGTATGAACAGGCTTGATCGTGGCCTTTTTAGTATTGCATGCAGAACACCTACAGACTACTGGAAAGGCAGAGAAAGTAAGATGATAACTGGACTGGACTGAAGAAGATCTGGATTTCTGCTCTGAAATCTCCGTTTGATCGATAGATTTTTACAGAGCAGCTGTATTCTGAGGATTCTGGGGGGTTTTGCCTTAAAAAGTGTTTTGCTAGGATTTACAAGAACCTCATGTGAAGCATGGGTAAGAAATTTAATAGATTGCTCTAGTATGGTTAAAATCGTCAAAAATAATTCAAGGATTTTAGCTAAATTCATGTCTAAAAAGTCAATAGGAAGTGTAACAATGTCCTAGTGTGCAAGAGAGAGATGTTCAGCACCCTCTGGCACACCAGCTGCTGGAACAGCTCTCGGGGTGGACAGGGTAGCCAAAATCATGTATTGCTATTTGGGAATCGTGCTTTATTCTAAGCAGAAACTTAACTAATGGCTCATCAGCAATCACAGAAGACAGGTGAGTTTGAACTGATATCATATCCACCCCCCAGAACATTTCATATACCTGTATTCATATATACATACCCATGTAAGAGGGAATTTAATTAGATTTATTTCTTAACATGTCAGCTATGTCCACATCAAAGGCATTTAAGTCTTTGCAATATCTTCAATAGTTTTTGGATCTGACCTGTGATGAGTACAACCCTGAAAACAGACAGTCCTTGAATAGTAGCTGGTAATAAGTATTTGAAAAGATGATTGTGCCTCAGAATGAATCATTAAATCCTATAAAATGCATCTGTCACTGTAGTGTTTAAACTTTGCTCTTCCCCTCGTTTACCCACCCTCCCATTTGCACTAATTAGTGCGGGATGAGCTGCTGCCTAAAAATTAAGGATTCTAGAGTACTTAATTGATTTTAGTTCTTGTAAATACCACACCAGAGGAGTCAGTAGTGTCAAGCATGGCTCATACAGGGGTTGCATTTATGGTGCCCTCCCCAGTCAGGGAGGCCAGAGGGGGGGTGGCAGCCCTGCAGGGCTGGGGTGCCGGTGGGCTGACCCAGTCCGAGCCAGCCCCGTCTCGTCCTCCTCCCGCTCCCCCGACCTGCCGCAGCTCTCGCTGTCCTCACTCAGCAGGTGAATGTTTGGACAACTGTGTCTCACCGAAAGGGCGAGCTAGTTGAGCAATAAGTGTCTCCTGGATATACAAGGTGTTTCAGTGCGTGGTAACTTTTCAAACCCTGCTTTTTAGGATGCAGAAGTTGCCAAGGATTATGAAGTTTTACTTTTAAAAGTGACATAATGTGGAATTGTGCTTATTGCACCCCAGTGATTCTCTCCTAAATGTGCTCAGCCAGTATATAAAGATGTGAGCTCTTTTTTCACTCATCAGCTCTGAAAATTTACCTTGGATTCCTGCTTTGTCATCCGTAATCTATTTTAAAGGCTCCGCTGGGCAAGTCGTTACCGGGAGCCTTAATCCATGAGCACAGCGCACATGAAGCACCTCGGGCCCTCGAGGGCTGCTCAGAGCTCCCCTCCCAGCGGCCACGGGGGGGCCATTTGCACCTATGTCTTTGACAGTAAAAGTCCCAAATGCCTGATGCTTTCCTGCTGTGCATAGCTCAGTGCTACTACGTCTGTCACGCCCCAGCACTTATTTGGGATTTGTAATAATTATTTGTAATTAGGGACCTCTTTCCCAGCACTGTGCTTTGTGAGCGGGGCACCCCCCAGCTCACATGGTGTGAGCAGCCAGGAGGTAGCCAGCACATCTGCAGCTGAATGCAGGAGAGGAGGATGCCTTGTATGCCGCGTTAGCCCCATTCAGTCCTCATTTCTAGCTGGGTAAATGGACCCCAGAACCCTGTTGTTGACAGAACCGCAGGCAGAGGTAACAGCAGACGCGTTGTGCAAGTCACTCTGCAGTACAGAGAGCTGAGCACCTGCTCACAGCTTCCCGGGGAGCCCAGAGCAGGAGCATCAGAGAGATGGGCATAGCGGAAATGCCACGTGTATCAGGCTTGTTCTTGTATTTGTATTCGTTATGGCATTTGGTTCAAGCTCTCTGCAGACCTAACCCCAGCAAAGTCAATGGAGCAGAGAATTTGGCTATTTTATTTCATTTAAATTCTTGTCAGAGCTTTTTGCTTGCCTCCTCGACTTCCCCTCTCCCTTTGCTGGGACAGCTGCTTAGCTGGGCTGACGGGGCGCGGGGCTAAGAGGGCAAGCCCAATTAACTGTACTGTGATCAGTTCTTCTGTCTTAAAATCCCACGTGCTTCCAAATTAAGTTAGAATAGATTCAATCATAGTCATCTACAAGGTCTGCTGCTGGGCACTGCAAGGAGCAATTTGCTGGTGGGATTCTCATTCTTTGCAATGGCAAATCATTTAAGTTTGCCATACCATTTTCCACAGGAATGAAAAGCTGGAATTTAGACCTGATGTGGCAAAATGCTAAAAATGTGTATCTATTTATATTGAAGCACACCTCATGATGCCCTCAGCGTCAGGGGGCTAAAACCAGACGAGGTCATGGAAGAACTCCTTTGTTTTCATTTATCTACGGCTTGGGAGGAGCAGGCATAAACACTCGGAGGAATAAGCCCTCCCAAAAGCCCTTACTCATACCTCCATCTCCCTAAGCTGTGACTGTCCACAAAGCAAAGCCATCCACATCTCAGGGTGCCCTCTCTCCTTTTTCTCTTGTTACACCACTGTCTTCAGTAAATCTGAGGCTGGATGCCCACTTGTGTTCTCTGATTGCAAATGCCGTGTGCTTTGCCCTGTAAAAGAGAAGTGCCCTCTTTAGACTAATCTTTTAAGAAGCCATGCTTTCTTTTTTATGTCCTGCTTTAAGTGTCATTTCTGCTTCGCCACGTCCAACCAAGTTGACCAGCTTGGACTTCTCCTGCAATATGGAACAATTCCTAAATCGAAACATCTACCTTGTGAAATGGTATGATTTCCTTGCCATAACCCTTATTGTTTGATTCCCCTGCTGCCTTTTGTGCCTTCAGGGTCTTTCAGCATGTGACCTCAAGAGTAAACAGTCTCTTTTTTTTTTTCCCATTTTCTTTTTAGACCTAATTGATGGCAAAGCTCTAGTTCAGGATACGGAATTTCTCCAGACATCAACCAGCAAGAAATAGGTGTGTTGGAATTGCCTTTTCAGTTTAATAATTATAATGTAATTTCTATTTTTTCATCTGCAATATAGCTACTGAAGTAAGGAAAAATTGTTCACCTTTTATTAAGCAGAAAGATCGTTAAGCAGTCATAGGTAAGGTAGGCCATACAGACCACTACCACAAGGAAATATTTCTTTCCTCCTGGTCCTGACTCCTTACCACACACTTGCAGCGTTCGATGGGCTGCAGTCAGTGACCCGAAAGGTGCCATGGTGACGCCCAGCAGCATCATCTATAGGTCCTCTCTGGCAGTTGGTGTGCACAAGGAGTTGTCATTGCCTCAGATGTATGGACATGTACGTATGGACAGTGAAACCAGGTGTAGGTTTAGGGCTTCTCACTTATCAGAGAATTTGCATTCACTTGGCTAAAAAAATGGCTAAGGGTGAGACTGAATGAATGTAAATGAGGCAACTCCTCATCCTGTATTTCTTTATCTGAGGAGCAGTTTATAAATTCAAGGTAAGTATATCTTTCCACCAGCTTTGCACAGTTCTACTCTCTCAGGGTGAATAAATTTTTTTGATGGGTGAGTTAAAACATCATTATTTTTTTCATTATCATTGTCATCAGTATAAATGGCAGAGGTGTAGGTTTTTTGCCCAAGCTTTTAAATTTTCATGACAATTTTACTAAGCTATTTTATACGTTATTAAGCACACTTGTGATTTGTTTCAACCTATACCTTAATGTGATGTTTTAAGCGAGTGTTCCCAGAAGAGGGCAAAGGGAGCCTGTATGTAGGGGACCCAGCCTTGGGCTTCGCTGCTGGGTGCCAGCGTTTGGGCCCACAGACAGGGATGGCCAAGGTGCATTTTTCTTTCACTAAGGTTTTCTTTTGAGATTCTTTTGAAAATCCCAGCCTAAGGGATTAATGGTGTTGATCATTCTTGAGAATCGGGACACCTGGTTTGCTGAGACTCAAAAGCAATGGTTTTCTGAAAACAGGATCTGTGCAGGTTTGTGCTGGGGGAAAAAAGGCTGTAGATTGAAGCCCTCGTTTACCCAAACACAGAAACAATTCCTTCTTGTGGCCATTTCTAGAAACTGAGGGCAATGCTTGTACTTATTTTTTGAACACGAGTTTTCAATGTGGTTTTACAGACAGCTGCTTTTTGTAAAGCATTGAAAGAGAGCCGGGGCACCAGGATTTCAGCACAACTCACACAGTAACATCTGACTGCAGAAGGAACTGAATGGGGCCCTATTTTCATGGTATTACACTGTTCCCAGTAGCGTATTGGCCATTCTTAGTAAAATACTCATTTCTGTAATATGCAATGAAATTTGCTTGACCAAATCCTGAGCTGTACAGTTGTCTGTTGTCAGTTTATAACAGCTACAGATCTGTCTCTCTAAACTGATACGACCACATTTCCAAATGTTGAGTTAATGCTAAGTCACTAACTACTGTACATGGGACTTTGCAGGTGTCTCATTTTTTCTTGTTTGCAAAGAAAACTCTCTGCCAATAAATTTGGCAGATTTCTGCTTTCCCGAATTTGTCTCCCATAATAAATTTGATTTTTTCTTTTAACTATTGTCATGTAAAAGAATGTCATCTGGCATGTACAAAATTACCACTCCCTTCCCTTCTCCCCAGCCCTCAGATTTCCTATAAAGAACCAAATCCTGAGCATTTTTCTCAACTCTTGCTGAAGTTAATGGGAGTTTTTCCTGACAAAAAACTTTCTGAACTGTTCAGGGACTTCAGGATTAGATTTGAGTAGCTTCCAAGGGCAGGATAATGCATCACACTAGAGGCAGATGCTGGCCTCCTAGTCTAACTGGACGTGTTTCCAGTGTAAATATAGAAGCTTCCCCTTACTCATCCCAAGAATTGTTTAATTTCCACCACATTTCTCTTCCCCATGTATTTTTGTACTAGGCACTCAACATGTGTGTTACTGTTTCTTTACAAAAGTGCCAGTTATCTATCAGGCTGTTCCCCTCCCCTTCACCTCAATAATTTCTTGTTTTACTGATAAGAGATTTCAGGCAGAAAGGTTTTTTCCTCTTCTTTTATGCTGTATGCTATGGTGTGTCCGCCAGGCCCTTCAGATCTAAAGCACACCATTAGAAAAACCTAACACTCCATATCCCAAATGGGTCACTTCCCAAGTCTAGTGCTGAAATCCTTTTAGCTAATACTGTTCAGGTGACTTAGTACTAAATTATATTTTAGAAAGATATGGTCTGCCCTTTACTTTTTCATGGGGCTACCATTCAGTCAATTTTAAAGCTGTAATTCTTTTTCAGGGTTGCCATGGAAACAAGTTAGTGTTCCACTGCTGCCTTGTGAAAACGAGAAGAGTGCTCATACATCATTTTACTGCTCCTGGGTCGTTATGCAGTGTTGCTGTTCTGGGCTTCTCCTCTCCTACGCATGCGTTAGCAGGGGCAGACACTCATGCTGTTTTAGCTCTTTTAGCACCATGAGTCAATTAGTTCAACTGCAGTTGTATTTAAAGTGTGAATGCTCAATTCGTTCCTTGCTCCTGGTGCTATTAGCACCAATCTTAATATATGCTGCAGTTTGGGGATTCTTGGCCTTTGAAGAATAGCTTTCCTGAAACCTGGGCTTTATAGCCTGTAGTGAAAGGACTGTACTTCGTATCAAGGTTACATCCGCACGGGCAATATTGGGGCTAATACCTGATTTCTAGAAGGTATAAACATACTCAGCATAAACAATATGCCTTACAGATAGTTACAAGCACATCAGCAGAAGATAGACTATAAGCCACGGTGGTAAATAACCTGCTGACCTAGTTGGCCATTATAACAGCAGCTTAGGGAGTGATCAAAATTAGTAGTCTTTCCTTAAACTTCTGAAATCGCTCTGGATATGCTTTGAATAAGAAGCTTTACCAAACCCAAACCATAACAAAGAAAACCCCTCAGGTATCTCCACTGACTATCTTTGTGTGTACTAGACATATTTGTAGTCTGTATATACATTTTAGAAATAAATATGTCTAAGATGTTAAATATGTAATCCCGATATTCCATTTATGTTCTTGTACCCTGCCTAACACCACAGCATTTAAATACTTTAAGTGGTGTGATTAACATCCATCACATCATATTTTTTTTATCTTTTTCTCAGAAAAAAATTGTGCAGGGGAATATTTTGGAATTTGGATTTTTTTTTAAATATACTACAGTAAATTTTTATTGGGGAAGGCAGGGTCAAAAAAAAGATTGTTGTTGCTTTCATGCCACAGATCTGAGATTTCTTGAAGACTGGTGTTTTCTCAGAAAGCATCCAAGAAAATATTTGATTAAAATTTTTCTTATGTATTGCTGAAATTCTGTTACCATTTAAGATCATAAAAAATTATCTGGGATGCAGTTGTGATGTTACTCTTCTACTAGTGTTGGTTCGGACTCTAATTAAAGGTAAGCATAGGGGTTATTTATAGGGAAAGGTGCCACATTTAAAGACCAGACATCAAAGCATTGTTGAAAGTAGACAACAAACACAGCCAAACAAGGCTCTTTCCTGTGCCTCTGAGGTGAAGCACCATCAATGACAGGCATTAAGATTTTATCCTATCATCATTAAGTTGATGGCTTTCATTTCACTGATTGATGTTGATCAGATGTGCGGCACCTCTGTTAAACACTGCTTTAGCAAAAGTGATCTCACTGCTTTTGCAAAGAAGTAATTAAGGAATGAAAGGCATGGCGTGGAAGCATGACATATGTGTGCTACAGCACAACAGCAAAGCTCTACCAAGTAAGCATGTGGCTCAAATAAGGATGATGGTCCTTGCTCTTTTCTATTTAATTTTGTATGTCCCTTGGATCTGTATCTTGCTTGTTATAACACACAAAGAATTGTAGTCAAGGAAATTTTTCTCCTGGAAAGCATTTTTTTTTAACTATTTCAGCTGTTTCTTCCATGCCTAAAATCTGTTAGGACTTTTTCAGCAGTAGATGCGTACTCAGATGTGCCCAAGCAACCTACCTATCTTCTTGCCATCAGGGGTGTATTCAGTCAAACAGCGGTGTTTTGCCAGGCTGTGGGAAGTTATACCATTATACCAGCCAGACCAGGAGCAGTGTCACTCCCTTAGGTACAGTAACCAGCACCTACACCACTGCTCTCCTATCGACACCTAGATAAAAACCCAGAGGCAGTGTGAACTGTGGCAGTATGTGCCACAGAGGTCACTCCACCTGCAATCTGGGCCATGAGCTCTAGGAGAAGGAATAACAGTCTCAGGTTAAGAAGTGGGCTTGGATGTCATGATTATTTCTTGTTCTTTTCTAACATCTTCCTCCAGATTTGGTGACCTCGATGACCATGACTCCGCAGAGTACCAACACCTGTACACTAGCTCACAGACACTGGCAGACAGGAGCAAAGCACAGAGCCAGGTGCTTCACTGAAGTACATCGTCTCAGTTTCTTTATCTGTCCAGTGATATCCAATGAGATGCTGTGAAGGTTAAGACTACTTGGAAGGCACACTGACTTCATCAAACACAAGATGCTACTCACTTGAAAACTGCTGATCTTCAGTATTATCAAGTGCTAAATATACCCAAAATTCTTCTGTGTTATAGCAACGTGCAATAGCCATGACTCTGATCCAAATGCTCCTCAGATACCATGGACTGTGTTTGATGAATGATGTAGGACCTTGTGTAAGGTGAACAGGCTGGTGGCTGTGTCATATAGATGCTGTAGTGTTAGATTTTGTTAAATGTTTTAGTGTTGTCCAGGCGATTCTTGGACCCAAGAAGGCAGAGCAAGGCTGCACACAAAAGAGCCAGGTGGCAGAAAAGCTTGGAACAGGGCACTGCCAGTCCATCCGAGCTGCAAAATGAAGTTTGCCAGCTTCTAGGAGTAAACTTGACCCTTATAGAAAGTGACTACCTTCATTTTATGATTGTAATGTACTAATAGCAACTCTTGGTATAACCTGCAGGGCTGGAAATAATGAGGGAACTGAATACAATACTCCCAGGGCATGGGCTTAAAGTGATAACTATTCAAGCGTAGCCTTTGACTAATGCAGTTGCTCTTGCACATCAAATAATGTCAGAAATGCCACACTTCATAAGAAAGGGCTATAAAACTTCATTGTGATCCTTCAGCCCAGAAATCCATGCTCAAAGGACTAAAAAGTGTTTAAATCTGCTGTATTACATATATGGAAATGGACACAGGTATGAAAGATATTCCAGATCACCTGCATTACATTAAAGATGTGTTCTCCCGAGTCAGTGTTTTTACAATACCATGTCCCCACACATTGCTTTTTTTATCTCTGCAGTTTTGTTTCTGCAGTATTATATTAGCCAGATAAGGCTACTGGAGGGCCGCCAATAGAGTGATACTTAGAGAACAGCATGGATGCCTCTTAAAGCATTTTGAATCTTTTGCTCCAAGCAAGCCATCGTGCAGCAGTGAGTCTGATCCATCATGAGTTTAGCCATGTTGGCAGCCAGGATAGCAACAGCTGAAGAAAATGCAAACATAAGCATTTTCTGCCCAGCAAAGGAATAGGACATTGGAATGAGTCCTCAGTGCTGACTCTTGTGAGGGAAAAAACCTGCTTTTGTTGTGCTTTCTGGGACAATTCCTATGATAATGATGGTGTAACAGAAATAGTCATTCCAAGGGAAAAAAAATTCACCTCAAGCATGAGCACCTAGCACAAAATCCCGTAGACTTACAGAAAACAGAGCAGCTGGCTTGCTGGCTGATTGAGGCAAGTGCTTTTGAGGGCACGCTGGCCAGTCAGTGAATTTAACATTACAAGCCTCTATTCCAGGTAAATGGTTTTGAATTCACTGAGACTGCAAGACAATGTTTTTTGTCTTTTATAAAAAACTATTCTGGTCTCTCCATTTTTTTTCTCAGAGCTGCTAATTGGTATTATATAACCATTTATGGCTGATAGTTCAGGTAAAAGAATTTTCACGTTTACCAAAACTCAAAGGTGCCTACCAATCTAAAATAAGGAGAGACTTTTTACTTCATTAAGTTCAGGCAAGGAAAGTTGTCTGCCAGTTTGCTGCCACTGCAAAAGCAGCACTTCCTTAAATGATGGTAGAGCACATCTAGTGCTAATCTGGCAGGCAGGCACCTTGCTTGCTTTAACCTGAGGTCCTTGCTCAGCCCAGGTGAACTCTGCTGTAGCAAGTAAAAATCATTCCTTTAGACTATATCTAGTTCCTTTCATGTTTTTTCAGGACTACAAGAGCATTTTCTAAAACGCCCCAATTTGCCAGCAGTTGCAGTGCATCTTAAATATCCAATTTTCTCTACACATGAAATAGGGAAGTTCTGTTCTACCTTAATGCCTGACTTTCGTTGACTTGCCAGTGCCTTTTGTCCTGTTCATACAATGCATCCAATTCAGCAACACCCCTAGTAGTTAGGTCCAAAATGTTATTTATTTACTCTCCAAGGATGTTTTGCAGTAACTTAAAAAACAAAACAAAACAAAACAAATTTGTTTGCTCCTCTCTGCAGGTTGTTGTCTACCGCAAACAATCCTTAACCTCTTCTTCCCTCCCCAAACAGGTAACCACAGTTCACTGCAGTTCTGGCTCCTGCTATCATCAGTAAACACCATGGCTTCCTAAATCACTGTTGCTGAAAGGCATTTCCCAGAATTGTTCACACTCCATAGGATGCAGGCAGAGGGTTCCCCTGCTTGAGTCTGAAGAGAGTCTTCTGCTGCCTCTTTAGCAGTCTGCTTGCTGCCACAATGAGATGTCGATGCCACCATGACTCTGTCTCACCTATCGCTTATCTGAGCTGATGGAGATGGGGATTCTTGCTGCTATTCACAGGAGCAGGTGACGGGCAGGACCTCACCCACTATCCCCTCAATGTCTGCTGGTCCCTGGATCCTGCTGCCATGAGCCCCAGCTCTGCCCTTTGGTGGCTTTTGCTGGCTGCAGATGGTCCCAGGGAACATGCTGGTGCTGCAGTACTTGTTGCATGCAAAGATAGATAGTGTGGCCTGATGGCCTTTAATTCAAGGCATTTGTTCTAAGTACAAGCAAAACCTGAAAAAACTTCATTGACATTGACATGTGGGGTTTTTTTTCTTTTTTTGACAAAACAAAAGCATTTTTAATGCTTTTTTGGTTAGGTTTTATGAGCTATATAATTTGTTGCAAAATAAGGAGTGATTTCAAAAGGAAAAAAATCCATTTTACCATCTGATCATATCATTCCATTCCCAAATGGGATGTTCACCAGGGCTGTCAGACCTTCCACCCTCCTCTCCCCTGCATCCCACTGTGGGTGTGAAATTTCAGCAAGTTATTACACAGCATTTTGCAGGACATTTTCAGTTTGTTTATCTTCCAACAACATAACAGGTTCTTCAGCTTTCTCCATGCGTCCCCATCCAGGCCCAGGAGTAAAGTAGGGCTGGGGGAGGCAGGCAGGGCTCCGCCTGGGAAGTTGGGGCCGGCTGCAAGGAACTGCAGTACCTGCGGGGACCCAATGGATGTCACAGGTTTGTTGGAGTTCAAATCTTGTTTTCACCTTTCACTCCTCCATATTTTTTTCCTGGACAATATTCAATACTGAAGCAATCATTTGCTCTTATATTTATTACCCTTGGCTCTTCTCTGTTATATAAACCAGCTAATTTTCAAAGTCATCTGACATATACGGAGATACTAACTGGGTACAAAAATGTTCTGGGCAACGTTTCAAAGTAGTGGCAAGGCTTCTTGATGGCAGCAAAGTAAAGGCAGCCTCTCTCATCTTTCCATCTTGCAGTAGCCATTGTTTTGCTTCATTATATAATACAAAGGAAAACTTTATTTTACCACTAATACTTCCTATCAGTAGCCAATGAAGTAAAAAACCAACAGTGATATCTTTCAAGGGCTGTTCCTCTCTGAATCCTCACCGTGGGCAGTACGGTGACTAAAATTCATGCTTGTCCAACCCTTGCTGGAGTTTAACCTAAACTATTGTTACAGAAACAGGGCTCTGCTTACAGCATCAGAAGGTGTATATATATACACACACACAGAAGGTCTATATATAAACTTTGTAAAGTTTTCTGAGTGAAAAAAACCCAAATACTCCATAAGAGCCGAAAGCAGAAATCTCATTTCAAACTTTCTCTTTAGGGTAGTGGGTTAAAAACACCTAGGTGGTCACATCCTGTGTATTGATACACTTTTTCATCTGCAGAGCTGCTAAGCTACAAATAAGAATCTAAAGTTCTTGAAACATCTACCTTTCAAACACTATTTTTTATTATTGCTGGTTTCTTTTATTATTGTTGTTGTCTTGGCATGTACAAGGTATCATCACAGAGCAGGGTCCCACTGGGGACAATTGCTTTGCAAGCACAGATAGTGCTATAACCAGTGTGACTCAGGTGTTGCATTTCCAAGCTAGCATAAAACTGCCACCAAGAATGTGGAGTCAGCACGGTAGAGAAAAGAGGATGAAAGAGAAAACTGAGCCTTTAATCTCAAAAGACCATGTTATGCAATATTAACTCTTAAAAACATGGTAAGGGAAAAACTATTAGGAACATGATTGACTAGAAGGCTGCAGCCACAGAAGCTTTCAAAGCATCCAACCTGGGCTAGTGACTGGAAAAATAATATCTGTATGCCCTATGAAAACAGAAGCTATGCAGTTGAAAACATCTTTATTTGCCATGTGATCGTTTTTTCCATTGACTCGTCTTATATACTACCAAGTATGTATGGTTTTGTAAAAAATCAGCGTGTGTCTATACAGACGTTACATTAAAATGTCTCACTTAAAGAAAAAAAAAAATCATTCCAGACCGTTGCTGGACTGAGTGCAGTCATTAACCATTATACACTGATAACTTATTGTTCACTTATGTGATAATTTTACTTCCAATTATATCTGGGTAATGAATAAAGACAGTTAGGACTTTAACCTATTTTCAGAAACCAGAGTTCTATCAACATGCAGTTATTTATGCTAATGAAAATAATGATCTTTTTATAGTGCTTGTCACTGAAATGGAATGATGTCCTGCCAAGTGTGCATGTTTGCCAGTGGCTACAAATTAATCAGCTAAACTGGAGTGGTAATTGGAGTAAAGACAAGTCAAGGGGCAGCAAGGCCAGCTCTGGCAGAAAAGCTTTTGAAGACAAATACCCTGTTCAGCGCACAAAACAAAAGAACTTGTTTATATAATTCTGTTGTTTAATTAAATCTAAGCAGCTGTTTCATCGAGAGGTCTCTGAAGATAAATGTGGAAGGTGATGGGCAGGGGAATCAAAATGTGATGATGATTGTGTTATACTGGATTACACTGTACATTTACCTCACACCTGCCTAATGAAATTATTTCATAGAGCTCCTGATTATAAACTGCAGACAGACACCTGAGTGTAACCCCTGGCACTGCCACTGAATATGCACAAGGACCACATTTGGAGATGTTGGCTTCACAGTTCAGCATTGAACTGAGCATGTACAAAGCTCTACCTTGGTGGTCCATGTCTGACTGCCCATGACAGATGCCCCTGTGTACAGACACGGACCGGATAGGTGACATCCTCAGTATCCTCCCTTGGTTTGTTTTGGCTCCCTGTTGTAAACTGTAGGGGTGAAACATGGGAAATGCTTCTGCCTCGCTTTGCTCAGCCTTTTTTTTTTTTTTTTTTTAACCTTTCTTTTTTTCACCTTCTTAACTTCTTGCCACTTCTGCTGAGGTTGTTTATTTTACCTTGTAGGCACAAGCAGTAATTGCTGTTAGCAAGACATGTAACTAAGCAGTGGTCTGCACTGGACATTTCTTCCCCGTTAAGGCTGGATTCATCCTGACAACTGCAGCGCCATGGCTGGGGAGAAGCTTACAGTGAATTGTGGTGGTCCCACAACATGCTGCAGAAGAGAGATGGGTGAAACCTCCTAAGTTAATGCTTCACAGGCTGAAAACCTTTCTGTTCTTGATGCTGATCCATTTTGGGAGATTCTTCCTCTTCCCTGCCTCTCATCCCACCCTGATCTTGCACCAAGTGCTAAAGCAATTATAGTGGGGACCATTCCTTAGCTGAGGGTTCAGAAGCAGTGCTTGACTGAGTACGAATGAGCAGCCATGGATAGGAGCCTGGAAATGTCATCAGAACAGTAGGAAAATTATAATTATTCACTCATATGGTATTTTAAAACACACTTTACCTCCACAGTTGCAACAGAAAAATTGGAAAACATGACACTAGTCTTCTGTAAAGACCCAGAAACCATAAGGCAGAGGAAAAATATGCCAGACTTTCACCTTCCCTAAGCATTGCATGATTTCTCCATTGACTTTGTGTTAACACAAAATTCAGCATTTTGCCCACAAAGTAGTTTGGGATCTGGATGTGAAGGCTTCCTTTTTTTTTTTTTTTTTTTTTGAGTCCAGTCTGCTCCAGCTCTAATCTCATTGGTAGTTGCAGACTCCCTGTCTTGAGAGACACAGATAGCAAGGAGCTTCACTGACACCTTGGTCCTTGTGGGGTCTGACACATACATCTTGTACACGTTTAGTAAATATTTTGAAAGGAGTTTTCACAGGCCCATTAGTAAAAAAGGCACATTTTGTTGAAGGGTCTGTTTTTTTAAATTATGAGATCCTTAAGCATTTTTGCAATATAAAAAATAATAATTAAAAACTGGCACTGGTTGAAAAAGCTTTCACAAGGTTTTTAATTTCATCCAGAAAATGATGTTTCATAACAGTCAAAGCACCTTAACGGGAGTATTTCATTTGGACTTCCTTCTTTTATTTTGTTCAGACTCAAAGAGTATTTCCTCAATGATAGATGTGGAAGCTTTTTGCTTAAAGATGAAAAATAAATTTCTGAATTTCAGTTTTCCAACCAAATGTATTACAAGCAATTCACCTAGTGCAAATCATGTAGCCATTTTCCTCAGACAAACACAGAACGCTTACATGATGAGAAACTTATCCTATCACAGACTCAATAGGATCTTTGTTTGTCATTCATTCCTATTTAAGAACTTTCTATAGACCTTGTAAGCGCTGCTGCTGCTGTGCATTGTTAAATGCAGAGACCACATTGCATCCCAGAAGACACTGCAAGTCATTCCCTTGTGAATATCTTTCTTTCTTTAACAGGTCAACAATTTTGATCTGTGTCAGATAGGAATAAGACAGGAAAAAGGAGCTAACTAGTTTTAAGCACTATTTAAAGAATGTTTAACACGCTATTGACAAGTCACTTTTCATCTGAGATCATCAGGTGTCTTTGTACTGTTAGAACCCAAATCCTATTTCTCTTGCCATACACCACCACTTCCAGTCTAAGAGGGTATTTTGTCATCCTTAAATTCAATTGCCTTTCCTCAGTGTCTTGGGATGGAGAACGGCAGGTATCCTGCAGCCCTGTGCTCAGCAGCTGCAGGTGTGATTCTGCTGTCCTTTGTGGCAACGAAGGTGAACTTCTGTAGGATAAGGCCTTATTTGAGTAAAGCAGTGTACCGTATCATATTAAATTGGCACCCCTGACTGCTTCTGTGAGCTTGGCCCTGTGGAGTTTTCAATAAAATGTGAGTAATTATTTTATAAGGTGTATAAAGATCTTATTCAAGGCACATGCTCATTAAGCTCTTTCAGTCGTCATTAACATCAACCCCTAAAGGACAACAATGGTAATAATGCGATATGGGGCTGAAAACTGTGGCATTTAATAAGAGAGAACAGTGGCGTAATTTAAAAGCACTAAGCCTCTCACAACCTTCTGCTAGGGCCAGGAGAATGTGAATGCTCGGAATTAGTTAATGATTCTTATATTACTCTTGGACTAATCGGGATGCTTGGTATTTAATTGGAATGAATCTAGCATTCCAGATCGATTTTACGGTGATACACGAGAATGAGTAGTCATTCCAGATCCAAATTAAGAGGCAAGGTGAAAGATGCTCTGTTTCAAACAGCAGAATAAGCCATCATCACGCAAACGGCCTCTGGTGGCCCTTCAGCTGCAGAAGGGCTGGGGAGCAGCTTAACCTGGCGGATACAGCAGTGAGCTGGAACAGTAACTACATGTGGAGGACTGACGTGCTCCCGTTCATTCTTCACCACAGCAGAAAAATAGGTCAGATTTAGCACGCTGTTCTAGATTTGCACTGCAGTAACTGGGACGAGGTTCGGTCCTTTAGACTCCTGTGTCATGGAGGTCCCCAAATCATCATGACTCAGTGTTGGCACAGCTGTCCCCTGTGAGCTCTCAGAGACCAGTACGAGGTCCTGGACCTTTTCCTTCTTCCGGTTTGGATCTGCAGTCTCTCAGCTTGGTCTCCTCTGTCTTTCCAGCACGGCATCAGGGCTGTAATATCCTCTAGACCAACCGGTTCTCACCCAGATGATTCACTGCATTTAGAAAAAAATACAGAGTAATTCTTCCCTGGCCCAGATTTTGTAAACAGCAAGACTCTCTGAAGGCTTACCAATGAATTGTGTACTTCAGAGGAAAAGCAAAACACATGCACGCTTCATTTGCTTGCAGTCCTGCAACCGGAGCCGCCCATGACAGCGCCCAGGGCCTGAGCCTCACCGCCCTTCACCTCTGCTCTCCCCTAGCCTGAGCAGCACGCCTGGTGGCCCCAAAGCCTGACTGCCTCCTCCTTCGGGGCGGACAGGAAAGGCACTTTGATCCCTGTATTCACGACCTGGGCTTCCTCACTTGCCAAATACACCTGACAGACCCACCAGCCATCCAAGACCCCACCTCACCCGGCTGCTCAAAGGACAGTCCCTGTGTGAGCGGATTCAGTTAGCTCAGTAAGATCTACAGAAAACTGTGCCCTGCAAAGGAGAAATGGTCCATCTGTATAAGAATTGATCTCCAAGCCCACTGGGATGCTATGTACAATGAGAGCTACCTGGCCATCGTCTACATCGGCACCACAGGTTTGACTGTTACATGAAAAGCCAAGGGCCAGAGCTCATTCTGCAGGGACAGCTCTCTGGGTATCGCAAGTTTAACCGAAGTCTGTAAATTTTTTTATAGAAGGACAAAGAAGGAATAGGGGAGGCAGAGGACGACGTTAGAAGTGGTTGATAACTGACAGTTGAGCCAGAGGGGAATATGCAACCCATGGTATCAAGCCCCACTCGGGTGCTACTCCTGTAGTGCTGTCCTCCCTGCCTGGTACTTCCAGCATGACCCAGGAGACCTGCAGACACCGTCACCTGCAGTCGCTGGGGAGCAGCGGCTCAGCAGCTCAGCACTCACGTGGCCTCACTCACTGCCCCTCGCCGGCTGCCGCCTTCTCCCCCAGCAGGATCAGCAGCAAAGCTTCTCCTGGGCGTTACAAAGAGGTGTCTGCTAATGAGCACGCAGTCCTGAAATAAGGAGGTGGACTAATAACAGAGGTGGGAAGAAACATATGCTTTCCTCAGCTCTAGCAGTGCTGAGAAACCTTTTTCACATGATTGATAGGTTTCATCCACAAGGGAAGGCTTGCTGGAGCCCAGATGGAAAAGCAGCGTTTTTTTCCCCAACTGCCTCATCTCACGCCCCAGCCTCAACTCCCCGCCCAGTAGAGGCTGTGCACAAAAGTCACTAATTAAGTTAAAAAGCCAGCTTTCAGTGCCAGAGGAGGGGCTGGCAAGAATTATGTAAAGAAGATTAAATTCAGCAATGAGAAGGGACGAGTAATGAGGGTTAGAAGTTGAACCAATGGCTCTCTACCCATTTTGCAGCTCTAAGGTTAGCTTCTCTTTTCTTGTTTCCTCTGGTGTATCTTTAATATCCTCCTTCCTCTCTGATACAAATCATTGATTCCTGCTTGGGTACTCGGCTCCTGCAAGATTTCAGAGCAGAGCTGAAGGCTACAAGGTTACTGAACAACAAGCAGAACCTGCTTTATTGCCAAGCATTTAATATCCTGTTTCCAACAGTGGAGGCTTAGAGGAAAAGCATGGCATGATCCTTCTTCCAGCATATCCACTGTGCCTCTGGCATAAAGACGGTGAGGAAAGGGGGTGGGTTCAGAGCCATCAAATAAGAAGACATCCTTCTCATATTAGACCCTTTTTCAAATAAATCTGCACCTGAAAATCCATTCGCAGTCAAAAACTGGTCTCACAGTTATGTCCGTCACTCCCAGTCTTACCAGTTGCTCATTTCTTGCATGTGTGCAGTATTGTATAGTAAGCGCAATGGGACAAAGAGCTAGCCTCAGAGTTGTCCACAAAATGCCTAAACATTTGGATGGCTATACGAAAAAAGTACTTATAAATCTATTGTGTGAAACAAGGCGGGGGAGGGCATGGGGGTTTTTTTTCCCCCCAAAAACTGATGCTGGTTTTCTACCCTTTGCTTATATTTTTTATTAAGTACTTTGCTCAAAGATGGAATTTTTCTTACGGAAATTACTCCTTGTCACCTGCAAAATGTTCTGTCTAGCTTTCAGGAAAGTCTTTTGCTTGTGAACTTCAAAACAGAGGTCATGTCCAAAAATTATTTTAATCCTTTTACTTCTAGGATACATGCAGGTTTCTAATATGGAAAGCTCTGTATATTTCATATTCACCACAGCTCCCCAGTAGCTTCACTCATTACTACAAAATCTACAAAATCTATTGTGATCAGAATGTCTTAGGACAGGGGTTTGTAAGGGTCTGAGTGAAAAAGCTGCCTTTGTTAGCAAGCGTGTAGCTTGAGGAATAAACATTTAAAGACAAACGTGGAGTATATTTTGTAACACCATGAATTTGCAGCAGCTCGTGGTCCCTGTAGCTCATTTCATAGTGTGATGCCTCTCAGGATACTCCTGCTCTGCCGCTTGCTGGTGCCAAAGCAGCACAGATGGACCTTCCCCCCCTTAACACGCTCGAGTCCCCTGTGGGGCTCTCCTCCTCGCACCCAGGTGGTCCCTGCAGCGCCTGGGGCAGCTGCATGCCCCAGCCCCAGCCCCAGCCGGGGGCTCCCTGTCCTGCAGCAGCCATGTGTCCAGGCTGGCACTGTCCCCATCACTGCCTGCACGTGGCTCTGGGGCACCTCGCTTCCCAGAAGCCTTGTGCTTGTCATAATCATTCCCCAAGTTATTTCCCCATGTGTAGGGATCGGATATGGCTCCAGTTCAACAAGGTATTTAACCATCTGCTGAACTAATCAGTTCCTTTAGCTGGAATTTGCAAACTGTGATGCAGAGAAAACAGCCTGAGCATTCATCGCGCCCCACAACAACTAGCATCAAGCCTTCCCAAGCAGAGAACTTGCTGACTTCAAAATGAATTTTGTGTCACCTCTGGGGCAGCCACCTGGTCAGTGGAGAAGTCCCACGTAGTACAGCTCTCAGCAGCACTGCCACCTCTTTGGCTGAAGCTGTGGATTGTGCTTTCAGCTCTGGAAAGCTGCACTTCATAGTTGCAGGTAAGATGACTGTCACTGCACCTGAATCACAACCCATCAGATCACTGCTTCCCTGCAGACTCCTCTACACCCAACTTCTGCTCAGCTGGGATTTTTTCTACAGTTGAAAAAAAAAGGCTTATTTAGAATAGCATCTCAATTTATATTCAAAACAAAGATATGCATGTAGTTTGTTGTAGCTAAAGGCTAAAGATTTTTATTATTAAAAATATTTCCAGCTTACTATTTTCCATTCTCAAGGTGTTCGTTTATGGACAGGCCACTATGTGCTATATTTAGCAGTAAAAGTGAAGTTGAAAAAAATTACATTTTAAAGTAAAATGTGGTGAAATTTATTTACTTAGAGAAACATTTATGTAGCTATAGATCGACAGGCACGAACGATCATAACATCTCAGGTGCACTTGTGTGTATGAAAAGGTATGCATGAGTAAAAAAAGACTGCTGAATAATATATATGTATACATAGAAATCCAAGGAACAAAGACATTCAGGCTGAAATCAATGCATATATTTTTGCTTATATTTACACTGTATTCAGAAAAGATCATAAAAATAAAAAAAGACAACTAGAGTGACACAGGTGCATGTGTATATGCATGCCTGCACGCAGGACTGATGGCAAAATGTCACAAACTGACTTTGCCGCTAAAGAAAAATCCTCACATATTTAATGCTGAGTGGTTTTCATTGCCCTTTGTTGAAGGCATCTTTTCCTGGTTATAAAACTATTTTAGCCATCTCAGTCAAGTGTCTATAAAATGGGGACAGTGTTTCTCCTGTTAACACTTTGAAACCTATGCAGGCAGCTGCCACTGAGAGAGATGTTCTCTAAGAGGTGGATTCAGACATTAGGTATTTTTCTTAGATCCTAAGCTCCTCTAAAATCAGATCATACCATATGTCTTAACGTTAGGAGTCAGTTAGACCCTGAGGCTGAATGCACTAGAAACTCACAAAAGAATTGGAGAGAACTGTTACCAATGCTCTTTGGTGAGCAAATCGCCAAGCTGTGCCCTGGATGAGCAACCTTGATTCATCTCTGTGTACAGCGGGGGAGCAGTAGTTTAAACAGCAGCTGCACTTCATGGGTTAAGCTGATGAGTCCTGAAGACTGCGCCATGCAAATAATTATGTATCTGAATGGCTCCAGTGAACTGAGTTAAACTATTGACACGTGTGGTTGCAAGAACAAGGTTTGCAGCTAATGCCCAGGAAACAGCAAGAGAACCAGGTAAAAAACCATGCCTGCCTATGGCTCCTGATAATAACTGCTCAGGGCTTATAGTTCAGATATGAGCAGAAGCCTTTAAAGTCTTACATAATTCTGCAAACAAAATTAGCTGCTTTCCAAGTTTTCCACACACTACATGGGAGTGACAGTGGCTCAGGGGTAGGACATCTGTGCTCACCTCAGCACCGCGGGACTCAGAGCAGGTAGCAAATCAGGCAACCTGTGTGCTCCAGCGATCCCGACGCTGGGCAAGCAACACTGCAGGCTTGGCACCGCAAACTTTAAAAAACCTGAGTTTTAACCAGTTTGGCACTTTTTTAGTTTGGTCTATTTTTAGATGCCTCCTTTTTTCAGGCCCACCTTTAAAGAAAGCAGATTTTTCAGAGAATGAGAAATTAGCTTTTGTTGTCAGTGAATAAATAAATAATGCTTTCTGAATTGTTGCTGGTTTCCCACCAAAGTCCCCATTTATTTCTGAGGACATAAGTCCTTTGAGCTTGGACTTCCTTGCAGTTGTCCCAGCAAAAGTACAACCAATACACCACACTGGAGCTGGTGTAAATTGAGCTGAGCTCAGCACGCTGGTGAACTTCTGAGGGTGCCACAGATTAGATGCTTATATGTATGGGTATGTATCCATTTCCTCACTTGCGAGGCCCCTAAATACAATGAGCACGAGCTGGAAATGGGATGCCTATCTCAGACCTTCACTTTCTATTAGTTACGTGGGGAAAAAAATAGCCTTGTTCAGCCCATTTTTGCAAAATAAACTAATATTTAAGACAAAACGAAACAGTTTCCTTTGGGTTATAAATATTCCTGGGCAAAGAGCAGAAGGAACTCCAAGCCATTACCTGTTCAATTACAGATAATAAATAATAACATATAATAATAAATAAAAACATACAAACCTACATTGACTGCAGAAATATTCATATTTTGCCGTACTTAAATTGAGCTTAGTCCAACTTGCCATGGTGGAGGAACAATCCTTAGGGAGCTTTAGGGACTGTTGGGTATTAGAAGGTCAGCTTTCTTTTAGATCTGGACATTCTAATTTAATTCCAGCTAATGCCTGACGTATGAATAATTCATTAGTATTTCTCAGTTTGGAACTAAACTTCTCAGAGAATTTAGTAAGTGTGGATGTTGCTGCAGTAAACATATGCCGATTATTTTTTTAGAAGCTAGAAAATGAGGTTACTCCAAAAAAAGTGGGTAAAATAATTAAAATGTAAATTGCAATAAATTATTCACACTACTAAATTTAAATAAATGACTGGAACACCTAAACTCAATTAAGGCATGTTGTTAGTTAGAATACTCAGTATTATATAGCAGATGTACAAAGCCAAGAACTGGCACCAAAAAAGTGTTCAATGTACATGAATGTTTTATAGGTAACAGAGTGTATACCCTAAGGGCCTTGAATATTACATTAAATTATACATTTCTAATAAAGAAAATATAAATGAATATGGAACAAATGTTGACTTTCAGCTTAAAACACCAAATACTTCTTTCACGAGCAAGTTCTACCATTGCATAACAGTTGCAATATTATCTTGTTTAATGGCTTAAACACTGTTGTCAGCTAAATAGCTGTGTGTGTACGTACGAGAAGGCATAAGTGCCATTGGCAACTGTTGCGTAGTGTTATGGAAACCACTCTAAAATAAGACCACATTTACTGTCACTTCAAACTCTTTTAAAATTTTAATGGAAATAACATATTCAGCAGAGGAGACTTATTAATTTGCTGTAGCTTTTCTTTCTTTTTTTCTTTTTTTTTTTTTATGGCTCACTTGCAATCACAAAAGCAAGCTACTGTCAAAACATACCTATTGGGAGGGAATATTCCTAGCTCTACAACAGGTGCCTAGTGTTAGGAGCAGGACCAAAGGGGAGGAATCAGGCAAGCATTCAATATATTTTCTTTGCCATGGTTTTATAAAATACAGTATCACATGTTGAAAATTCCTGTATATATGCTATTTAAGCCTACAGCCTAAACTTCAAAATAGAAAGAATTCTTTTTTTCTTTTTTTGGTTGAAGAGGGGGAAGAGCAGGTATAAAGAAGCTTTGTTAATGTATTTGACATACCATCAGTCATATTTGGATGCACAGCCTGACTTCAGAATTTACGTGGGATGGGAAGTTTCAGCTGTGCAGAGTGAGCAGGCAAAGACCCCCCGCTGTGGGTCCCTGCTCCAGCTCCAGCAGCTGCAGCACCCAGAGGTTAGCACCGAGCCGGGCCACGCTGTGACTCATGGTGGGGGTCAAAGACCACTGGAGTCACAGCACACTGTCATGAAGCGTGTGTTCGTTAAACCCAGCGTGGGCTGGAAAGGGCTAGTGATGTGACTACAGAAATGCCACTTCACGGCAGACCGCACAACTCTGACAGCCTGCAGTGGGGTTACCAAGCCGTCCCTTTGCCAGAGCACTTTGCCTTTGCCGGCTGTTTTGCTTGTTTACATTGCTGTTCAACTGCTGCAGATACGCACGTAAAGGCAAGCACTTTCAGAGACAGAGGAGATACTGGGAAAGAACTTGTGAAAGATTTTTTTCTCTAAAGATTGAGTAAGATTTAAGCTGGTTTTGGTCCTCTGCAAAGCAACGTAACAGATATTGAACTCAGCGCTAATTGGATCTGTTAACCACCTAGCAAAGCCGTCGCACATTAACCATTTTCAATTACAGCAGCTATGAGTAAAGATCCAAACACAAGTGCGAGTGAGGAAAACTGTGCAGATATTTTAGTCCAGGGAACCAAACTACATAGGAGTATTATTTTGAGAGCATAACATATGGCTTTAAGGAGAGGGAGCAGTGGGGAATATCAGCTCGTTCTCTCCTTTGAGCTGAAACAGCGAGCCGCCTGAACCTGCTCCATGCAGACACAAATACTTAGAGCAGCTTATTCTCTCAGCCAGCAGCTGAGTGAATAGGAGTGCTACAAAGAAACTTGCAAAATGCAGCCTATTAAGAAGCCAAGCTCTGATCCTTTACCTCCAACATTAGCACAGGCTTGAAGCCAGCTCAGCACAGAAGAATTCACCGGGGAGAGACACCACGCAACTTTGGGGCAGAGCCCATGGGGTCGGAATGATTCCTTCCTAAGTCCTACAGACCCCATCAGACGGGTGCTAAGAAGAGGGCTGATGCTCTTCGCCTTGGCAGAGGACACCTCACAGCTGCCTGTCCTCATTTCAGGGACTGCCAGGGAACCCTGCCATGGGGAAAGGAGGAGGGAGGGGGAATTTGTGCCTGGGCCCAGCTGGAGTGAGTTGCCATATCCCACAGGGAGCTATAAAACTCCTCTGGTGAGGCTGGCATTTCTCCTGGTTTAACACAGCAGCCAGGTCTCTCCTGTAGGAAAGATGAGGAACCTTTACCAGAAAGGAAGACTTCAGTGTCAGGAGCAAATGAATCAGTGTTACGTGTGATTTTTGTTTATCTTTGATGTGCTCTTGAATAAAGGGAAAATACCTACACCACGGACCAGTCTTGGCTTCATTATTACCACACATACAAGTGGTAACAATTCAACTAATGTTGCTATATGCAAGCAAAATGAAGTTTGAACCAGTACAGTGGCACCTTAAGAAAGTTGACTTTATAAAGCCAAAAACCGTTATGACCAAAATCAACTAGAAGAAGGAAATAAGGCAGAAAATACGAGAGCTCTGTAAGAACTACTTAAGAATATCTTATCTTAACAGGAGAAAGAAGGTTGTATCTGTGTAAAAACATAACAGAATAAGCTCAGCATAATAAATCAAAACCCTCTGCAGCAGGAAGGAAGTGAATGCAGCCATAAAAGGAAGTCTTACCGATAAGGAGAAAAAAGATGAATTTGATAGTAAAAGAGGATAGAAAATTGACAAGAAAAGCAAAAATGTGCAGTTGAGAACATTAATAAGGGAACAGCTTTAGCAAAACATTTCTGGAGTGGAAAAAAAACCCCTGAAACAGGCCAATAAGTCTGTTCCCAAACAGATGAGATAGATACCTTTTTATTTAGTAACAATGCAAGTGAATTCAATAAAGATGTCTGTTCTGTACTGGGGAGAAAGGAGGATGTATTTGTTACATGATGATGGTAATATAGTTTCTATTCCTACTGTAACTAAAGAGGATATTAATCAATAGCTACTGTAGTTAGACATACTTAAATCAGAAGTTCTGGGCAATTTGCATCGAGGAATTTTAAAGCAGCTGGCTGAGGAGCTTTTTTGGCAGTTAATGTTGATTTCTCAGTAACCCATGGACAGGGGAGAATTCCAGAAAACTTAAAGAATGCTCGTTCCTTGTTAGTTCATTAAAAGTATGGGCAAGATGGCTGAGGTAACAGAGACTGTCAGGCTGACAGCAGTACGGGAAAACAAAGGAAAAGCTCGTATTTAATTCAATTAACAGAGACCAAAAGTGCATTCTACTGTTCATGATGATCAACAAAGTATGAAAAATATATGTTCTCGAAGTAACTTTAATCTTCTTAGAGAAATTATTAACCTGATTGATATAGGAAGAGCATTTAATAAATATACTTAGGCTTCAGTAAAACATTGCTGTACAGATGGCAAAATAAAACCATGAACTTAGACAGTTTAAAAGAAAATAAATCAATAGGTGTACTAAAAGGTCAAACAGAATAGAAGGATACACAATAACCTGGCTATAGAGTAACTAACTGGAAAGGTAAAAGCCACCAGAAAGCAGGAATCTCTGCTGAACAAGGAAATCTATAGTAGAACTCATATTGTTCAACTTTAAGCAACCCAAGTGGTGTACATTCCAGAAATATATTTCAAGTTGCTAACAATGAAGCTTCCTAAGCAGAAGAACAATTTAATGACGGTTGTGATAGTTTTCATCACTAGAAATCTTTATATTAAAGGTGGATATTTTTTCTAACTGAGGCTATAGTTCCACTATCACTACTGGCAGTTAATAAAGCAGACAAAATGTTTCAAGCCCAGCAGGAAACGCAATTTGCCCCTGTGGCTCTGGATGCTCTGTTGGGTTACAACATGTGTATTACACTTGGAGATCCTCACCTCTCCTAGCTTTCTTTTCTTCTAATTGCCTTTTTTCCAGCATGTGGCATTGACTCTTGCAATAGTATCCTAAGAAGTTTATTTATAATGTACTAAAAGATGCAATCTTTGTAACTGAACCAAGTTTACAGAAGCAGCATTTTGGGTGATGAAACTACAGTGCTCCAAGCTTTGTAAGTGATGCTTTACTTGGCTTGGGGTTTTTTTATTTGAACTTAAGTAGAACGATCTTACTTGTTTTACACCAAAGAACAGTGGAAGCAGAAATGACTAATTTGATTGCTCATGCAGAAGCTACTCACACAAGCTCCTTAGAAATTAACATTCTTCGATGTTAGGAGATACAAATTTCAGCCAGCCATACAAAATCAAACCTCTTTCCCAGGTGAATTTCACTGCCTGAGTCTGTGACTTTTAAGTAGTAAACAGATGCTGAGCATATGAGCTTTAGGGACAAATCAGCTGACCTTTAATGATTCTTTAAGTCCTTCCCTCATTTTCCATCAATAGCATATTTATTGATCACAGAGCTGGCTGATACTGAATTCCTCTGGAGAAATTCAGTATCAGAAAAGCTAAGAAAAATCTTTAAAGTGCATAGCTTAATTCTCTGGTCTGTTGTCATCAAAATTGAACCTCTGAAACTGCACTTTGCTAACTAAAAAGGAGTCTCTTCCCTTGACTCTAATGTATTGGTATTGCCATTTTGGCTTCCAAAGTAAAATCTTCCCTTCTTTTTAAACCTACTTGTAGGCAGGTGACTCACCGTGACTCCCCAAACTGGCATCACTGCTTGGGAGCTAGGATGCATCCATTCTTCAGGAAATTTCACTGGATATTAATCTATGAATTATGTCATCTGAGCAAACTTCAGTGAAAATGTCACCGCTGTGATGCCTTACATCTGTGTGAGCTTCCAGTGAAGACAGCTGCCAAATGAAAGAAATAAGGAATAAGAATAAGGAATGAGAAACATCTTCAATTTTTCCTTCCAATTACTTGGTCCATCTGCGTGCATATCAGGTGTAATATCATACCATTATTGCAGAAGAGTTGGTTGGTACTCACAAAAAAGTTTGAGAGCCCTCTGGCAGTAATCACTGTCTTAGGAACAAGCTGAAAAGCAGTCTCAAATTAAATCCAAAGCCTGCTGACCCTGACCTATCATGCCAAGGCTCTACATATCATTTTGGTGTATAAATACTATGAGATGCACACTCACATTGCAATGCAGGATGGTGAAAATCTGGACAGCTGATTCCCAAGCAGCTCCATCACTCAAGGGTCTTAAGGGTCTTTTCCAACCTAAATGATTCTATGATTGTTTGAACACTCACATTCCCTTTAGATTTTAAGTATTCAAATGAGTAAGAAAACCTGAATATGCCGTATACATTTCATATACAGTTATTGCTGAATACACATACACAGTGCATTATGTTGTACACCATGTTCGGTATTTGTATATTGAAGTTCGCCTTGTCCACTAATGCTTAAACTCCATTGCCTGATGATGTATTGCAATAGTACATCACTGGAGTGATGACGATCTGATGGTATATTACCATCATTTATTACTGGAATATCATCACTGGCATATTATTGCAATGTATCACCACAGCAGCAGCCAGCAGGAATATAGCTGCAAGACAGTCATGTTATGTATTTTATTAATTCCTAGCTGATAGTTGTAGAATTAGTATGACACGGCATCAACATATACCCTGCTTTCTCCTCATTCACATACTTGCAACATGAACTGGTATGTTTTGTTTGCTATTTTCAGCATAGCCTGTTATTTTCCAGGTGTGAATCAGGTGTGCTGAAATTTTAGATTGGGACCTTCATTTTGAAAGTTTTGTTAGCAAGTATGAAATAACAAGAACCAAAAGGAAATGGAAATCTGATCGTGACTGTCTTATTTTATCATCATCTCTATCATTTATTTTAGGATGAATTTTGTGGCCCTGAATAGAAATTTTTTTCGTGTTACCCAGGTTATTATACAAAGACTTATAAAATAGACAAGCTGTTAAGGTATGACACTCATTTACAATGATTTTTTTTTTTTTGCATCTGCATGTACATTTTAAAATTCAGTACCTCAGTTGCTGCCAAAAATAAAGTATAAAACCCAGTATATTCCTGCCACTCAACCACTCAAATTGGCAGAACGATATCAGATATTTAAATATCTTCATGAAAACTGAGTGGGCTTTCTCCCATCAATGTTAATCCTGCCTATCTCACTGTGCTTTGCACAAAGCAAGAGTGTACTTATATTACAGGCTCTCTTCCACAATCATTGCCTGAAGGAATTCTGAAAACTCTCCTGCAAATGTCCCCTGGAATTATTTCATTGTACCACCAGAAAATGATGTTTGCTGCAACCTTTATATGGAGCAACTTCTGCAAAGTGATCTCAGTATCAGCCTGTCTGATTCAGTCAGGAGGACTCTGGTTTAGTTAGTGATAAGTCTCCTAAATGCATCCTACTAGGATCAGATGGCGATATTGGATAACTACAGTTGGTTCTAGCTACTCACTGGAGGGTTGCATTAATCATATCTCTGCTACTTCTGGCCATTATCTATCAGTACATAAATATCTTAATCTTTTTTAGCATCATGTATTTTTAGGCTAAAAAAGCCTCCCTGGTAGACCACTTCAAATTTCTGTTGTTCATCTCTGACATATTGTAGTAGAACTATTAGGAATGAAATTTAGAACTGTGAGTGCTGCATATTTTTAAAAAATACATAGCTAGTTTCAAGTTGCTGCACTAGCCAAGACAGTCAGCTTGCTTGACTGTGATTGTTCAAGACAGTCAGGCAGGAACAGGCAACCTTGGAGAGGAGCCATCTGTGTGGTTGATAAGATGTAATACCAAACTAGAGGTAAGTCATAACAGCACAGCACTTTCTCTGGAATTAATTTTTGGCTAAACCTAGCACTGTGATAACTGTAATAAACCTCACACACCAGAAGCTCCTGAATAGTAGAGCAAACTGTGAGAGAAGAGGTGGGGAGTAGTAGGTGAGAAAGAGGGTGAACACAGCCTCTCTGGAGAGATGCTGAGAAGCGCTTTGGCAGGAAGCAGCCCTTTTAGTGGCATGTTTGGCTGTGACCAGCTCCCTAAGAGCACCACTCAGGACTGGCCATCATCACTGAAAGCACAGGGCATGCTAGTGATAAAAGTGAAATGTCAAAGGTTATATCAACCTGTCTGAAAACAATTTCTTGTTGCTGGAGAAAGACTATCAACATTTTGTTAAAATTTTCCCTGCTTGCCTCCCAAGAAATGGTTAGTGCTCATGTAGCAACATGTAGATCAGGAGGCCAACCCTGGTACCTCCACAGTGTAGTAGTAGGTAGGACAAAAGTGCACGAAACGGCAACATCTGTTTCAAATGACTGTTTCTTGTTTCTCTGCATATTCACTGTCAAGAAAAATGGGTTACACTCAGCAACGACCCTGCCCCAGGTTAATAGTTCGGAAGCCGAAGTCCTCTTGCCTATTGTCAACTAGATTGTCACTTGCAGTGGCTTTCCCAAGACTGACGACTGTCATAATGGACATTCATTTAATCACGCTGCCTGGCACGTTGCAGAGAATTCAGTAGAAACTGGTGGGAGTGATACAGGACTAATGCAAATTTAATGTCTCTTTTTTTTCTTCTTTTATATGTTGGCTGGATGAAAGTGTTTAAGCTCAGCCTTAGATGGTGATGTCATTCTCTGACCATCGGTAGCTGTACTTTTCCAATGCAGTCTGACTTCATCGCAAGAAAACATCCAGAGAATGGCACAAAATTTGGCATCCCTTCAGAAGAATGTTTAAAACTTTTTGTCTTCTTTCCCCTCAAGACCCCAGTACAGACTCAGAAAGGATGGGTTGGGAAATAAAGGAAGGTTCTGAATGTGAGTCTAATTAGAATTAAAAAAAATAAAATACACAACACAATTTGTACACTGCTACCATCTAGTGAATTAAAAGAAAAAAAAAAAATCTTCCTCTGAAGTAAGATGAACCATATCTAAGGGTGTGAACCTTCACCACTGAAGTCACTGGGACTTCTGCCATTGACCTTACTTGGAACAATCCTTAATGGAATAGGCCATATTAAACATCGGGCATTTGAACTTCAAGTGCAATTACAGAAAGTATCAAAGACTGTTACATATATTTGTGGTCTAGATAATTGCCATAATTTGTCCAGAAAAACATTGAACCAAAAGAATCATTAGCAATTGCTGCTTTAAGCCAGTGTAAATAGGTTCAACTGGATGAAAAGGCACATTTTAGGACAGGAACAAAGGGAAGCTTTGTCATGGGTACTGCATTTTCTGTTTTAAATTAACTTAAACCTTAGGAAAGAGGTTTACACTGCAGCTTTGGAAACCTCAGTTCTGCATTTATGCAAAGAATTTCTCCATAGATAGTAAATTATCTCCATAGATAGTAAATTATCCATGAGCAAGCAATGTGCCCTTGTTGCCAGGAAGGCCGATGGAATCCTGGCTGCATAGGGAAGAGCGTGGCCAGGAGGTCAAGGGAGGTCATTCTCCCCCTCTACTCTGCACTGGTGAGGCCACAACTGGAATACTGTGTCCAGTTCTGGGCTCCCCAGCTCAAGCAGGACAGGGAACTTCTGGAGAGAGCTCAGCGTAGGGCAACAAAGATGATTGGGGGACTGGAGCACCTCCCTTATGAGGAAAGGCTGAGAGAGCTGGGACTCTTTAGCCTGGAGAAGAGAAGGCTGAGGGGAGACCTTATTCTTGCTTATAAGTATCTAAAGGGTGGGTTGAAGGAGGATGGAGCCAGACTCTTTTCAGTGGTTCCCAGGGACAGGACGAGGGGCAACGGGCACCAGCTGGAATATAGGAAGTTCCATTCAAACATAAAAAAAACTTCTTTACGGTGAGGGTGCCAGAGCACTGGAACAGGCTGCCCAGGGAGGTTGTGGAGTCCCCTTCTCTGGAGATTTTCAAGACCCACCTGGATGCAGTCCTGAGTAATGTGCTCTAGGCATTCCTGCGTCAGCAGGGGAGTTGGACTAGATGATCTCTAGAGGTCCCTTCCAACTCTGAAAATTCCGTGATTCCGTGATTCCATAGACTTTGGCCAACTTGCCTTCTTGCTCTTTGGTGCTTCCTCAAAGCAGGAAGGAACAAGTCACTCCCATTCAGTCTTTAGCTCTAATTTAATGGGCATTTTTCTCAATTAGATTGGCACATACTAATTCATCTGACAAGTTGGTAACACCGAAATGTCAGTGCTAACATCCAGTGCTATTAAAATCCACATGGATTTTGACACTTCCTTTTGCAGAGTCAGCATTTTACTTACCCCAAGACATACTTTCACTTGCAATGTGAACCATGGTACAAAGTGTCAGGATTAAATTATCTGTACCATATTTGCAGTATTTGATCCTTTCTTTCCTACGCTATTACAGAATCATGGAATGGTTTGGGTTGGAAGGGACCTTAGAGATTGTCTAGTTCCAACCCCCCCACCATGGGCAGGGATACCTCCCACTAGACCAGGTTGCTCAAAGCCCCACCCAACCTGGCCTTGAACACCTCCAGGGATGGTGGGGCAGCCACAGCTTCTCTGGGCAACCCGTTCCAGTGTCCACCCTCACAGCAAAGAATTTCTTCCTAATATGTAATCTAAATCTACCTTCTTGCAGTTTAAAACCATTACCCCTCATCCTAGCGCTACACTCCCTGATAAAGAGTCCCTCCCCAGCTTTCCTGTAGGACCCCTTTAAGTACTGGAAGGCCGCAATAAGGTCTCCCTGGAGCCTTCTCTTCTCCAGGCTGTTCAACCCCAACTCTCACAGCCTGTCTTCATAGTAGAGATGCTCCAGCCCTCTCATCATCTTTGTGGCCCCCCTCCGGACCCACTCCAACAGGTCCCTGTCCTTCTTATGTTGGGGGCTCCAGAGCTGGGTGAAGTACTCCAGGCGGGGTCTCACCAGAGCAGAGTAGGGGGCAGAATCACTTCCCTTGACCCACTGGCCACGCTTCTTTTGATGCAGCCCAGGATGTGGTTGGCTTTCTGGGCTGTGAGCACACATTGCCAGTTGATGTTGAGCTTCTCATCAACCAACACCCCCAAGTCCTTCTCCTCAGGGCTCCTCCCAATCCGTTCTCCAACCAGCCTTTATTTGTGCATGGGATTGCCCCGACTCACGTGCAGGACCTTGTACTTGGCCTGGTTGAACTTCATGAGATTTGCATGGGCCCACCTCTCAAACCTGTCCAGGTCCCTCTGGATGGCATCCCTTCCCTCCAGCGGTCGACCACTCCACACAGCTTGGTGTTGTCGGCAAACTGGCTGAGGGTGCATTCAGTCCCACTGTCCATCTTGCCAACAAAGATGTTAAACAGCACCGGTCCCAATACTGACCCCTGAGGAATGCCACTTGTCACTGGTTGCCACTTAGACATTGTGCAGTTGACCGCAACTCTTTCAGTGTGACCTCCAGCCAATTCCTTATCCACCGAGCGGTCCATCCATCAAATCCATGTCTTTCCAATTTAGAGACAATGATGTCGTGCAGAACAGTGTCAAATGCCTTGCACAAGTCCAGGTAGATGACGTCAGTTGCTCTTCCCTTATCCACCAACACTGTATCACCTTCATAGAAGGCCACCAAATTTGTCAGGCACGAGTTGCCTTTAGTGAAGCCATGTTGGCTGTCACCAATCACCTCCTTATCTTCCATTTGCCTTAGCATAATTTCCAGGAGGATCTGCTCCATGATCTTGCCAGGCAGAGAGGTGAGACTGACTGGCCTATAGTTCCCTGGGCCTTCCTTTTTTTCCTTTTTAAAAATGGTGGTTACGTTTCCCCTTTTCCAGTCAGTGGGAACTCACTAGACTGCCAGGACTTCTCAAATATGATGGATAGTGGCTTGGCAATTTCATCTGCCACTTCCCTTAGGACCTGCGGATATATCTCCTCAGGTCCCATGGATTTGTGCACCTTCAGGTTCCTCAGATTGTCTCAAACCTGATCTTCTCCTACAGTGGGCAGTCCCTCATCCTCCCAGTCCCTGCCTTTGCCTTCTGCAACTTGGGCGGTGCGGCTAGAGCACTCACTGGTGAAGACTGAAGCAAAAAAGTCATTAAGTACCTCAGTTTTCTCCATGTCCCAGGTAACCAGATCCCCCATTTCCTTTTGGAGAGGGCCCACATTTTCCCTTGTTTTCCTTTTATCACTGACATAGCTGTAGAACCTCTTCTTGTTGCCTTTGACATGCCTGGCCAGGTTTAACTCTGTCAGGGCTTTAGCTTTCCTAACCTCATCCCTGGCTGCTCGGACAATTTCTCTGTATTCCTCCCAAGCTACCTGTCTTTGCTTCCACCCTCTGTAGGCTTCCTTTTTGTGTTTGAGTTTGTCCAGGAACATCTTGTTCATCCATGCAGGCCTGCTGGTGTTTTTGCCTGACTTCCTCTTTGTTATGATGCATCACTCCTGAGCTTAGAGGAGGTGATCCTTGAATATTAACCAGCTTTCTTGGGCCCCTCTTCCCTCCAGGGCTTTATCCCTTGGTACTCTGCCAAGCAGATCCCTGAAGAGGCCAAAGTCTGCTCTCCTGAAGTCCAGGGCAGTGAGCTTGCTGTGCACCCTTCTCGCTGCCCTAAGCATCTTGAACGCCACCGTTTCATGGTTACTGCAGCCAAGGCTGTCCTTGAGCTTCACATTCCCCACCAGCCCCCCATTCCAGGAACGTCCTGGATTGCTTATGCCCTGCTGTGTTATCCCTCCAACAGATATTGTGGTGTTTGAAGTCCCCCATGAGGACCAGGGCTTGTGAACTGAGCTGTTTGTGAATAGAGCTGCTCCTATCTGTCTATAGAGGTCCTGATCTGCTCGGTCTTCCTGGTCAGGTGGCCTGTAGCAGAACCCCACTGTAATGTCACCTGTCCCTGCCCTCCCTTTAATCCTGACCCAGAAGCTCTCAGGTTGGCACCTCATCTATGCCCAGGCAGAGCTCTGTGCACTCCAGCCAGTTATTGACATAGAGGGTGACATTCCCTCCTCGTCTCTCCTGTCTGTCCTTCATAAAGAGCCTGTATCCTTCCATTCCAACACTCCAGTGACAGGAGCCATCCCACCATGTCTCTGTGATAGCCTTGCAGGCCTGCGCTAATTCCTCTTATTTATTCCCCATGCTCTGTGCATTTGCATAGAGGCATTTAAGCTGGGCCCCCTATGAAGCTGACTTACTCTCTGGAGTGGTTGGAGTTCCTTTGTGCTGCACTCCAGGTGCTCTCCTGTTGTCCTGTGATCCTTCTCTGGCCTCTGGGCATCTATTGCTGGCACTAGCATCAAACTGGTAGGAGTGGGATGGATTGAGGTTCCCCTCTGCCAGCAACTCTAGTTTAAAGCCCTCTTCACCAGCTTGGCAAGCCTCTGACTGAAGGTGCTCTTCCTGTCCTCTGACAGATGGGCCCCATCAGTCCCCAGTAGACCAGGTTTCTCAAAGCGAGTCCAATGGTCTAAGCAGCCAAATCTTTGGCTGTGGCACCAGTCCTGTAACCAGTTGTTGGCTCAGCATATTCAACTGGCCCTTTCAAACCCCTTCCCTTTGACCAGGAGGACTGATGAAGAAAATACCTGCGCTCCCAGGGCTCTGTAGTCCTTCTTGATACTCCTGAGACTGCTCCTGCCAGTATCACTGATGACCATGTGAAACAACAGCAATGGATAACAGTCAGAGGACTGTACGAGCCTTGGTAGTCTCTCAGAGACATCCCTGATACGGGCTCCCGTTAGGCAGCACACCTCTCTAGAGAGTGCATCAGGTTGGCAAATGGGTGCCTCAGTAAGTTTCAGAAGAGTGTTGCCTACTACTATCACCATCACTTTTTCTTAGTTGCGCTGGTTGTTATACGGGGAGCAGATCAGGCTGCCTTACTCAGCTCCAGCATCTCTCCTGATGTGACTGGTCTTTCCTCTTCAGTCTTGGCCTGGTTTGAGGTAAAACAGGACCAATTTTGTTCAGTAACTTTACTTTTTAGTTACACCTCTCCTAACTGCTGAAATTGGCAGCATATTTTGCAGAAACTGTTCGCTCTCAGAGTGATAAGACCCATGTTTATAGCTGATGCCAAGGAATGGGATGCAGAGAGGCTCTTGCTCATACTTATTGCTATAACAGCCAAGGCCAGCCAACTTTGTTACTTGTCCCGTTGGAGTGTCAGAAGCAGAAAAACGTAGAGGGGTCACACCTGTGGGGAGAACCGGACAGGACAAGTGACCCAAAACTGACCAACAGGGTATTCCATCCCATCTGCCTCATGCTCAGTATAAAAGCTGAGGGATCAAAGGGTCAGCCCACTTTCTTCAGTGGCCGATGTCCGAGGAGGACTCTGTTCATCTGCCTTTGATCCTGATCCTGAATCCAGATCCAGAATCCAATTCCTGTCTGTCACTGAGTCCAGTCTGGGACTTCCCCAGTCCCTGCTGGTTATGTGATCATCATCCTGGGAGCTTGATATGGTTTTGTATATATTTCATTATTTTCTTTTTATTATTTTCTTACTAATATTTCTTTAAAGTAGTTTAGTTCCTTCTAAACTCGTAAGCCTCTTTTCCCTGTATCCCTCCTCTCTTTGACAAGAGAGGTTGGGGAGAGCATCTGTCATTCCGCCTGATTGGGCCAATCTGGCCCAAACCATGACAAGTCTGCAGAGTGGTGAAGCGGTTCTGCAAGGGCACCTGTGACAGGAGAAATCCCTTCCAAAATGATCTGCAGGTTAGATATGAAACCAGATGACATGCCACTGCTGAGCTGCCCCATGACTTTAAGCAAGATGTCTAGAGGTGCTAAATACAATCATGGCACACAGAAAAGAGTGGCAGAAGAGGATTTTTCAACAGTTCTGAAAATTAAGGTATCAGTTTCACTGTGATTCCTCTTACCTATCTGTAAGCATAGCTGGAAAGAATGCAAGGACCTAAATTACCTTATATTAGTAATATAAATGCATTTCTATGCAATCATGCTTTAATCACTTTCACAATATTTATCATCATTAGTCTCATATCATAGTTCAGCAAAGACCTTAAGTGTATTCATAACTCAAAGCACCAGTATTTTACCCTTTACTTCTCAGCCTTAAAATTAGGGACATTATTTGAGGCTGAGCCTAGAATCTGATCTCACAACAACTCTAGTTTTTCCTAATTCTGCTGTGTTTACCTGGAGCTCAGATATGATCAGAAGAGAATCTTTCTAACAATGAAGAACACCTGATTAATTTCCTCTGTCTTTTTTTGTTTGCAACTGAAATTGCTTGTGTTAAAGCTAGTTGCAAAACAGCTCTGCAGAACCTTCTGCAAAGCAGTTTTCTGTCACAAAAAATTATTCTTTCAGTAATTAAATATTCCATAAGTTTGATATTTTAGAAATATTACAATTTATATATCATAAAAATCATGCTTTAGAGGAAGAAAAGAGCTTTAACATTTTATCAATGTTACTTTCATGTTGAAAATAGGTTATTAAATAGTCTATATTAGAGAACATAATGTTGAAAGCAAAATCAAACCTTTGATTTTTTTCCTGAATTTTCTGTAATGTAAGTTTTCGTAATACAGAATACAGGGGGTGTCTTCAAAAACCTAATTTTGATATCTTAAAATATTCTGTGAAATCACAGTGTGTACAATCCTCCCTCCATTGTCCTCCCAGCTCCTTAAAAAAATCCTCCGTTTTAAGGATCTGTTTTAAACATGTTAAATACACCTTCACAATGGCTGGCGTAGCATTTCACAGCAGTGCTGTGTTGCTGGTTGGTTCCCCCTGAGCCTCCTGTAGTGGCTCACCCATATTCATTTTAACTTGTACTTCGTGTTGCTACATAAAGCATTATTTTTTCTTTCTTTGGGGCAAATGGATGGGATCTGTAAAGCAAGTGATTTTGAAATGCATCTTAACTTCCAGATCAGCCTTTGAGAAATTAATTTCCACTTAGTTTTTGGAGTCATTCCAACTCATCCTCATGAGTGAAATATGGGCATCAGAAGGTGGAACAGAAAATACAAAGCTAATGATCTGGTTCATGTTAGTTAGTTCTCTCTTAATCCTTTGAAAGATTGCATTTCCCGTCTCTAGAATTTCCTCTCACTGACGTTTTTTAAAAGAAACAAGACAATATTTGCCATGCATTATATATCAAGATTAACTCAAGAAGCAAAGATGATCTATTCACCATCCCTATAAGCCTCTCATAATTAGGTCTACCAGCTTTCAAGGACAGGACCGTCTTAGCTTTAAGAATAAGAATTCCCACTGAAATTTAAACTGTTTCCCAGAGTAAAGTTAGAAAGGACAAAGGGACCTAATCTTCACCCCTTATCCACCTGTCATTTTTACTCTCCTCAGTCATGAGGTCGTGCAGACCTGCAGTCACTTTGCTCCTGAAAAACGGACACTGCTCCTTCCCAGACAGCCTTGCACCACAACTTTCTTCAGTTCTGATCTGCCCTACAGCAGGGACCACATTTAAATTTCTACACATTTCAAGCTTCTCAAGTGCTGTAGGCTTTTCATTCAGTTTTTTGCAAACCTGTGTTGCCATCAGCTGAGCCATCTACAATATTTTTGCTAGAAGATCCCTCAGGACAGGGAGGTAGGAGTCTGTGCTCGCCTTTTCAACGGTGTTTGGTGGATTTTGCATTATGATACTGTGCAAGACAAAGAGCTGGTAGTTGATCTTGTGCATAGCTATATCTTGGGAGGTCTCTGCATTTCTGTCATTAGTGGGATTAAGAGCAGGTGATGCAATGTGGTGCGGCTTGGTGGCCCATCAGTTCAGTCAAGCCTGCAGAAGGCTTCCCTGCAGCCAGCATTTCCCCAGAGAAGATGGGAACCTACCAGTCACTCAGAGAAGTTTGCCCGGACAGTTGAGCACCTTCCTCTTGCCCACAGGCTGCTGCCATGACACAGACAGGGGATAGCAGTCATAGAATCATCTAGGTTGGAAGGGACCTTTAAGATCATCAGGTCCAACCATCAACCTAACACTGCCAAAACCACCACTAAACCATGTCCTTAAGCACCACATCTACCCATCTTTTAAATACCTCCAGGGATGGCAATTCCACCACTTCCCTGGGCAGCCTGTTCCAATGTTTGATAACCTTCAGAAGAGCCAAGAGGGTAGGTCCTTTTGAGTACCCAAAGTCCACCTGCATTTGTCGCTCTGTTTTCATCCTCCTGCTTGCTCTCCCCGGTCCCATGTCAGGCCATGCGTAGGAAAGCAGCCATTCTACTCCCTGTCCTTCTCCAGAAGCAGCCTTGCTCCCTGGGGCAGATGCACAAGTGCATGCTAAGCACTCCTGCTGCCTACAGAAGGCTGCCTGTGGCTCAGTACAAACCCCAGGTACAATCCCCATGGCTAGGAAGTTTGAACCACCCCTGCAGGCTGGCTGGATTTGTTTTTGATGGATATCCTGGAAAGATATTCAGTAGAACTCCTATCTGAATGAGAAATGAGAATTAAAGCAGTATTAAGTATTTCTCCTTCTGCCCCCAAATTTCCTCTTTTGTCCAGCCAGCTCTATGGACAGATACACAACAATAATGTACTAATGGAAGTTAATAGCAGTATTACTGATATGCAAAGATAACAAACAATATTTTTTGAAGTTGTGAAATGAACAGTAGATTTACAGAGCTAGCAAGATTTTATGTTTACTAACAAATGGGGAGGGAGGGCTGTATTTGCATGAAACCATCCCAGACATCATATTTTTCCTCTTATATTTACAGTCCTGGAGAATGTTTTCAGAGATCCATCCTCTTAAAGAAATAGTATCCTATCGCAGTCAGATAAAGAAGAGTAAATTTGAAGAGACAGTCTATTCAATTTTGTTCCAATAGAACTGCAAGCATGTTACTTTTTTCTACTATTATTTCAAAGGCTTGGCTGCAAAATTCAGTCCAGCTTCCAGTTCTGATACTCAGAAGATACAAAGAAAAGAAAATTTATTCGCTCATTTCCAAACAGTAAGGAAGATTGGGGTTTTTAAATGAATGAAAATTTCTTGAAAACAGCTAATTTCAGTCTTCATTACTGGAGATCAAGCTTTAGCACGGAGAGACTTTTATCATTTCTCTCAAAAAAGATAGCTTGCGTTCAGATTTTCAGAATTTCTCATCTTTCTCCTCCCCTTACCCCGCCCCTCCCCCCTTATATTATACAGCTGGTGGGGCTCTTAGACTATAAAATAAGACATTAAATCAGAGAGCCTGTGTTTGTCCTACTTTCTTCACTCTTCTATATTCAATTCCACATTTACTAGCAAGGAAGACAAAAGAAGAAGACATTTTCAATACCCAGACCCTAATAAAATCCCTCTGGGATTACCTGCAGCTCAATACATCATTCAAAAGCAAAGATTAGAAGTAATAGCCATGTTAATATTATTTCACAATCCACAAACATAAATCCTCATTTGTTATTCATGAGCTTATCACAAACACCTCTTAAGGAGCAAAATACTGCAGCATGTGCAGAAAATGGTAACACAAAGTAAACAGTGAAGGAGAGGCAGACAACTTTATAGCTCATTTAAGGTAAAGATATTGCAGGTATGTCTGCTAACAGTAGAAGTGTTCCTACCTGGCTTTGATGATGCACCATGCAGCAGTATTTATTGTCTCCCTAATTGTTACTTAACCAGATCCCAGTCCTTAAGTCCCCACATCCAAGTGTGTTGTTTTTTGGGGACAGGTACTCGTAGAAATTACTTTTCTGTAGGGGCTATGAGGTGGTGGAGGGCACCAGTGCCTTGCACCCCTTTGGGGTGACAGACTCAAGTCTTTTAATTGCAATGAATGAGATGGACCCCCTTTCTCAATGAAATTCAGAGATAAATCTAAACCTTTTGCCCACCACCTATCAGGATATTTCTTCTTTCTAAATAGAAATGAGCTGCTGACCTTGAGCACTGCATGTTTCCTGGGCTTGTAACACACTGTCTTCTGCACACAAAGCTATTCAGAGAAAGCTTGGAAGCAGAAGAGGCTGCAAGAATCGCTTGCAGGCAGGCATGGGTGGACCCCCGTCCAAACACCCCGTCGCTGGCTGGAGGCAGATGCAAATTCAGAGCCGATTTTTATTTCACAAGTGATCTCCTTCAGGTGCTAACTCATCACTTTAATGCTCACTGTTTGACCACTCTGAGCTTTGAAAAGTTCGAGGTAAAACAAGTGGTGCCCTGTATGTGACACATGTAGACTGCTTTTGCTCTGTAGCCATGCAGTTTTGAAACACTACGTGTGAACCCCAGCTGTACACAGTCCTCCTGATGGTGGTTACTGTAGAAACAGAAAGGAAACTTTCACCAATGTTTCCCTCTTATTTCCCAATAAATAGCAGCATCTCCCCTAGAAACTATATCGATCTCTAGTTGTTCAAATAACTACTATTATAGAAGCAGATGAAGTCTCCCCTGATAGACCTGTCAGACTCCCTGCTGATGAGAAGGCTTCCATGCAATCCATATCCACAATTGCTTTGAAAGTAGACAACTGACATTCCTTCCCTTTTCCCCTCCAGCTATATCCCTGTAGCTTTTTTCGGTTTCCTCTGTCTATTCTTTTTTAAGCTGATACTTGTTTTGAGAAACTGCTTGAGTTGTGACAGAAACTTCTGAGCTATCCCAGTAATTGGCCTGCCTATGAAGAAGGGAGAGGTTGAGAATGACAGTCCAAGGGAAGAGAACCTTGAAAACATCAAGTCTTGGGAAGCTGCTATCACAAATAGGGTCATGTTATGTGAGCTTGCCATGCATGTGCAGTGCTCTGTACAATGAGTATTTCCTCTCAACTCAACATCTTCTCACATATTTATAGATACAGGGTTTGATTTTGCATATTAATCTTATTATGTCAGTCTATTGTATTTCTATCACTATTGCAAACCTCTTTCTCCAGCTCAGAGAAAAAGGCATTAAATACACAACTCATTTAATTGGAACTGTTGCAAGTTTGCTGTTGAAGACTCAAACACTGCAGAGTTAACCTAAGCAATCAGAATCTCATTATTTCACTGGAACTACCAAGATACCGAATATTCATCATGTGCTAAAACATTTTATTGCACAAGGTTCAAGCAAAAATTAGCATAGGCCATATCCTCCACTGTTAAAAGCCAACAAAGTTGCATTGATTTCACTGGAACAACATCACTTTATGGAGCACAGACTCTGGCCTGCAGTGGAGCTGTTCTAAGAGAAGGCAATTTGCATTCCTCCTAAAAATAATTAATTGAAAGCTGTTTGGTAACTTTCTTGACAGATGGGCAACACAGTCCACTGCCTAATTTTCTGATGTTCATGGAGTGACCTGACTGAGCCAGCAAAGTTCTTAATACTTCACCACCTTGGCATCCAGGGAGAGATTCAGGCATCTAGCTTTTAAATGTGTTTTTGTTTTCTTAACTGTTTAGTGAAAGAGACAGAAAACCAGTACTGCTTAATGCTCTTCTTTTCTTGTGACAAAAGGGATGAAGGAGCACCTTCCTGAGCAGGCTTAATGGCACACAGTCTGAACATGGCTGAACTAGAGCTGCCAGCTTTCCCGTGCTCTTATTCCGTCCTCCCACTTCCGACCTGATGCTGTGCAGGAGGACAGCACCACCTTCTGCTTCCCAACAGCACCAAGCAATCACCATCCTGAACTTTCCCACAGGAAAAGCTAGAAGTGGGGTAACTGGGAAAATGAGTTTATTCATCTGTCAGCTATACATGTGGGTAATGAAAACCATGGATACTCACCTTGATGCTGTTACCTCTGTAGTTGTCCTTAAATGGTGTATAAAACTGGGTTGAGTGGTGGAAATCTATTAGATTGCAAGGGAGCTGGATACACTATTTTCAAACTTCATTATACAGAGTTGGGCAAGGCGGAGGTTATAACCATACTATGACAAAAAAGCTTTAAAATTCTTCAGGTGTTAGCCATCTGCCAACAAACTCCCTACTTAAATTGTCATTTAGTGATGTTTTTGGCATTGGTGTTTTCCTAAGTGTATTTCCCTATTCATCTTCCACATAATTTCGTTATCTGCCTGAGTGAGGCTAAAAGAAAGACTTATGTAAAAGTTTCTCATATCTAGACACATCCCAGTTTGGAGCTGACTGTTCCAGACTTTTACAGGATTAAAATCAAGTGCTCGCTCCCAAGCTTTCCTCTTCCTTCAACATAACAGACCTCCCTTTCCCATGCTTCTGTTTTCAAAAGTGAAAAATAGTGCTACTAGTCAGATATTGGAGCCTGTCCCTCTCTTATCTTAAGAATGAGCCATTTTAGTGTAGAAATTACTGCTTTCACACACCAGTAAGAATCAGCAGATACGTCTCCAAGTTTTTTGGTTTTGTTTAAAGTGACATCTGCTTGAAAATTTTCAGGTGTCTGGAAAATTACAATAGGTCTCCTGGGTATGAATTAATAGGCCGCAGACATGTGAGGCAAAGCTAAATGTTAAATAAAATACCTCACCTAGCACTGCAGTTCATCATGTGGGTTCCCATACCTCCAATAAACCTCTCCCATCTGTGCCTGCCAATACAGCTTTCAACCTTCTCCAAGGAGGGAACTCCAGTCACAATAAGGTCGACCCTGGCACAAATGCTTTGATATTATAAAGTACTCATTCCATTTAGCAGGAAAATTGCTGACTCTGTCTGTCAAAAGTAGAACGAGCAGGCAAGATTAGGTTTTTTAGTAACTGAATAGTCCAGAAAGTAAGACCTCCAAAGCCTGTGGGCAGTAATGCACTCTGTTTGTGCTAAAAGGCTACCAAAATGCTTAGGCTGTAATCTGAAAAATGCTGTCTCAGTATTTGGTACTCGATTACTGTTAAGGGAAGACTGAAAGATGTTCTGTCTAAGACATAGCATGGTCTCCATGTCTTTATACTGGATGCGTTGCAGGATGGAAGGGAATGTTGCTAATGCTGACGAGAGTCTGACTCAGCAGTGCGTGTCTCTTCACAAGGTGTTGAGAGACCTGTATTTAACTTCAAAGAGGTAAAGATAATGGCGTCTTCCCAGGCTTGGAAGGAGGGCTTAAGCTTATCCTAGTACCACCACCTTAGCTGAGAATCCAGCCACTAGATTCACTCACTCAACACAGAGGTGAGCTGTGGCATAAAGACCACCAACTACCGGCAACGGGAGGAGAGCAGATCACACTGTTTACTTATGTTGTTGGTTAATACATCAGTTACTCAGCTGGAATCATGCTGCGATTACATCTCAGAACCACACACACACCGCCTGCCCCAGGGCTGGAGGGACCCCAGCATATCTGGAGTGAAGATTGCTCCCCCTGGCAGCAATGCATGGCCCCCATCCAGCATGGAGTGATGCACAGATTCTACAGGAGCCTCACAAGTGTTACAAGAGGTAAGACACAAAGGTGAAAGCACCCAGGAGCTTTCAAGTTGGAGAGAGAGATCAGGAACACCAGGAAAACCAAATGAATGGAGATGGGGAACAAGGTCTGAAAAGGAAGAAGAGCTGTAGGGGAGAAGGAGATAGAAACTGCCTCTACAAAGACACCTAAATTAATAAAACAGAGTTCGGCCAGAGTTGCAGGGAAGAGGGATGCTTTTTCCCCCTACATTTAATAAGAACAATGAAAATAATTACCCAGTTAAAATAGCGTTCATTCTATGGTGACCACAACAGAGTAGCTTGGCAACTCTGCCCAATTCTAATTTCACACAGCTTGTAATACTCTGCCACTCCTTTGGCGATGCCAGATACTGTTTTTACTGGTTGAGATGCCTGGATTTGCAATTCAGAAAATTGCAGACATTGTCATCAGACTAGTGTCCTCCACAGAAAGCACAAGACAGCTGAGCTTAGCCTGCCTCATTTAGTCCAAGACCATAAGTAGATGAACGGTATTTTTCCTGAAGGATGCTCAGTGCACCCATCCCCAAACCAATAAAATTCTTATGTACTAGCTTAACATTAACTCCAGTGAGCTTATTCATTATGCTTAAATGTAAAGTCTGTATATAAGTACTTTTCTAGACTGAGCACTGGAATGCACATCCCATGTCAAATCAAATATTTACTACATGATTTGCTGCTCCATTTTGTGCATATTAAAAAAAAAACCTTCAACTCTCATGTCTTTTTCTGTTTTATATATATATATCTCTTACAAGATTCCTTGAGATCCCCACCTAAAATGCTTCATATGAGTAAGATTTCAACCTGACAGGCAAACTCTTTACTCAATCCTCATCGGCATCAGTGGTCTGCTTTAAAAGGCAGTCATTAGTCTACTCTTCTGTTGTGTACCTGACACTGTGAGAAGTTAGCAAGGAGCTCCCTGCCCATTTAATGCTGTGGGAGTTGGTGTGTGGGTAGAATTCAGCAGAATTGTACTGTAAAGCCAACCAGCTTTTACAATTTTTCATAGACACTTGATAATTACAAGGGAGGACATGGTATTGAGGACCGTGTTTGCCTGATGTTTGATCAGTTCACAGAAGGGTAGCAATTCCAGTTCATGAACAACAGCAATATACCAAAGTTTGATTCAATTGACAATTATCACTCCAAGCTTCAAAATTCTGGCATGAAACACTGAATGACAGCCTAACTGGCTGTATCAGACCACAAACTCTAGTGTCAGGGACCAGCAAGAGCAGGGTTGCTCCATGAGGGAAGGAGAACCAGAAGGTAAGGCAAGGCAGCATAGCCAGGCTGTACCTGCGGCAACGGGCACAGTCCTGCAGCCCACAGCAGGCAGAGCTGAGGGCTGAAAACAGGGTCCATGAGGAATCCCAGACCAGGGGAGGGGATGAGCCATGGGCAGAGGGGGAGGGTGGAGGCCACAGATGAGGATGCTCAGGGATGCTAGTGCCCAGGTATCTAGGTGGCTGAGGGAGCCACAAATAGTGAAAACAAGGTCTCCAGGTTCTCACTTACCAGGCAGGTTGCCATGAAGCAGAGTTGCTGAGATGTCAGGAATCAAGGCAGAGATCTATAACTCTAGCCTCTTATTTTAGAAAATCAGATTATTTCCAGGCACTGTTTAAATTTTATTGAATTGGCTAATGGCCACAGAAAACCCTTATTTTACCTCTTTTTTTTCTCTCTTCAACCAGCTTTATCTATAGTCCAAAGGAAGGGAGTGTTAAGAGAATTCATATTTTTTCTCACTACTTCCCTCTTTGCAGACATCAGGATAGAGACTGAATGAGGAGCAGAACCCAGAGTGCCTGCATCCCCCTAGCCACATCATTCAGTCCATACTTCCACCCACGTTTCGATAAATAAGGATCGTAAAACATTATACGCCAGGCATGACTTATCTACTGTTGATTGCCCTATGAAATGATTTCTGGGTTAGAGTTAGCCTTGGATCTTGTGCAAATGTCTCTATCTTATCCAAATCACCACATGCTGAACTGAGCTCCTGCTGGCTTGACTTTAGATTTCAGACTTGCTCTGTGGTGGGACTGCCTCTTTGACATCTTCAAAACTGTGATTTTGGTGAAGGAGCCACAGGTTGAAGAAAGAAAGAAAAAGTTCCTGATTTTTTTGTTTTGTGTCTCAAATGTTTTCATTAATTGATGATTGTTTAAAGCAGATGAAAAAAAATTAATTTTATGTGGGAATCTTGGTGCAGATAAGGGACAGGCAGAGAAAGGGATTTTTAGTAAATTCAGTTTGGCACCCAGCTTTATAATTATTTGATGATGGCCATCACATATGTTATGCATAACTGAGTGCACTTGTGTGTGAATGTGTATAGAGTACATAACTTTTTAGTTTGACAATATTGATTGAAATCCTTTCAGTTTGATGAATGAGTGCATTATGCAGTGAACAGTGAAACTAGCCTTGATGAGTCATTGGCAGGATTTGCCCAACTTTTTGAAGGCATCCTCTCCCATGGGCTAGCAGTCAGAAATGTCCTCCCAGCATGTCTGCTCGAGCTCAGTTTTTGACTGTGACAAGACAAGCCCAGGTATTACTTCAAGCCTGTCAGTTCCTCCCACCTCTTCAAATCCCTCTACACATACCCTAATATACACATGGAGGATCAAGGGATGGAAAGTTTCTCAGGGTTCATTTGGATTTGCAATGCAGCTCTTTCATGTTAATTTTCCTTTTCCTTTTTCTTCACCTCAATTCACTCTGACGTCTTGCCACAATATTGTCAGTCTCAGAGAAAACAACAAGCCAAAGCAGATGTGCTGAACACATGGTCACCAACAGGAGCAGTTCCCAAGCAAAGTTAGCATGTGAAATCATTCCAAAAGAGGGATGTCTTATCCAAAAAATAATCTGCATCTGCTCCTGTTGTTTGGTGGATTGGAAAATAAAACCAACTTCCATGTCTAAGTTTACAGTTTGAATTTATCCAATGCCCTGAAGTTAGAAGGGTCATGATTTTAGACAGTCCCTTCTGATACCATTATAATGAACTTCTCTTTTGTTGAATAACAGAGATGAACAACTTTTCTAGTGGTTTTTTACAAACAGTATATTGCAAAGGTCCCTTACATTTTGGTGTCACAGAGGTTATGATGGATAACTCCACATTTCTGCAGGTACTCTAAGAATATAAAATCAGATAAAAATTATCATTCTTTGAAAGAAAGATGTGGTTTTCCAATAAAAAAGCCACTTTGCTTATAACGTTTCTCTATTCATTTTCTTTGTCCTATAGAATTTAAGTGACTAATCTTAAACTGGGCTGTGAACTCATCCAAAGGCAATGTATAGAACTGCAATTACATGTTTTTACTGCCACTTCTGTTCCCTTCAAGTTCTGTAGTCACTGAAAATGGGAGAATACAAAGTAAACCCCCCTAAGAGTGAGACACATCTGGCAAGCTCTAAAGATAAGTTCAGCCTGCCAACGAGAGAGCAGAGTGCCGAGATCTGGCTTGGGTCTGAAGAAAGATGAGGAGGCAACTTTCTAGCTGAATCCTGAATTTTTAGCTGAAGTTTTGTACTGGATCAGCCCATTCACTATTCTCCCTGATAGAGGCCATCACTGCCCCGCAGTATAAATAGAAGAGGTACAGAAAAGCAAAATAACAGTTAAAGTAAGGTGATAGCAAAATCCATCCCCATGTTTGGGAGAGGAAGTGGCCAGGAAGCTCAGATAGTCAAAATTGCAGCCTGTGAATTTATGAGGACTTTCCAACTTCAACACAACACCCTGAGAGACTTGCCTATTGCTATGATTTGATTACCCATACATTCAGATTGAGTATGCACCACCTGTCAATATACAGAACAAAACACTTCCACCAAGAGCATTTGGTAAATAAATGACTTGGAAAATATTATTAAGCTCAAACCCAACATTTTACCATGTTTGATTTGCCACCAGATGCTGTGGGATCTGAAGATACTGGGTGGGTGGGTGGGTGGGGGAATCAAATAGTGACTAAAATATAAGGAAAAGGCAAGTTTTGTTGTGAAATTATGGTCAGAAATGAATGCAAGGCTCTTAGTCTACTCTGGACTATGCCATGTACAATAAACCCAGTCTATTCATGGAGAGTAAGCACCCGTGACAGTCTTTGCTACATACCTTATGAAGAATATTGTGTCTCATTCCAACAGTAAATAATATATTAACATGATACTATTTTTTGTAGTGCATTGCCCCACATGCTGGGACAGGTTGATGTACAGATTAGTGGCAAAGAGGCAGCCTCTCCTGTTGAAGACAGCTAATAAGCCTTCAAAGGGTATTTCTTGCTGGGAAGATGGATGCCAGTAAGAGCAGCTGGTAATGATACTGGTTAAAGTTTCATCTTTTTGCCCCTTTCCTCTTCTCCAGTTGAGGAGGAGGGACTGTAAGTATAAAGAAGCAATAACATTCCTCTTCAATATCATGCATTTAGCAAACGTGTACAGCACTTTCAGTCTTCAGGGCTCCTTCCTTTAACTGATAAACATTTGCAGGTTCCCTTTGAGAGTGAGAGGTGTATGTGATTCTTGGAAAATTCAGTTAGAAATGTTAGTAACATGCCAAAGCACATGGTTAGAAATGAGTAATGGCCATTGAAAAGAGACAGTAAGAGCTGTTTGAGTCTTCCCAGATCACTCTGCTTGGCACCTTGTCACCCTAAACTGAGTTCACAATGGGGCCAACAACCCCATCACAGTCCAGACAAGACCCTAGGGAAGACCATTGTGCATGGTCCAACTGTCCTGCTGTAGCCTGGAAAGAGAGGTAGCATTCTTTAACATCTCCGTGCTTCTAGTAGAAGGGCACTTTGCCTTCCCAAGCATGGAAGTGTTAGCTTTGGAAAACTCAGCCTTAGTATTGCTAAATTCTTTTATTTTTCTTAATCTAGATCCAGGCCCCAAATTCAGATATAGCTCTAGACACCTGCAATAGATTGAGCTGAATCCACTAAGTGCCTTCAAACTGAAGGCAAACAAACTCTAGTCCAACCATTGACCCTACTCTACCAGGTCCGCCACTAAACCATGTCTCTAAGCACCACATCTACATGACTTTTAAACACATCGAGGGATGGGGACTCAACCACCTCCCTGGGCAGCCTGTTCCAATGTTTGATAACTCTTTTGGTGAAAAATTTTTTCCTAATGTCCAGCCTAAACCTCCCCTGGTGCAACTTGAACCCATTTCCTCTTGTCCTATCACTAGTTACTTGGGAGATCAGTTCCCATCTCACTACATCCTCCTTTTGGGTAGTTGTAGAGAGCAATAAGGTCTCCCCTCAGCCTTCTCTTCTCCAGACTAAATAATCCTAATTCCTTCAGCCGCTCCTCATAAGACATGTTCTCCAGACCCCTCACCAGCTTCGTTGCCCTTCTCTGGACACGCTCCAGCACCTCAATGTCCCTCCTATACTGTGGCGCCCAAAACTGAACCACAGTACTCAAGCTGCGGCCTCACCAGCGCTGAGTACAGGGGCACGATCACTTCCCTACTCCTGCTGGCCACACTATTCTTGATACAGACCAAGATGCCATTGGCCTTCTTGGCTACCTGGGCGCACTGCTGGCTCATGTTCAGCCGGCTGTCCACCAGGATCCCCAGATCCTTTTCTGCCAGGCAGCTTTCCAGCCACTCCTCCCCAAGCCTGTAACGCTGCCTTGGGTTGTTGTGACCGAAGTGCAGGACCCGGCACTTGGCCTCGTTAAACCTCATGCAGTTGGCTTCAGCCCATCGATCCAGTCTGTCCAGATCTCTCTGCAGAGCCTTCCTACCCTCAGGCAGATCAACACTGCTGCTTAATTTGGTGTCATCTGCAAACTTACTGAGGGTGCACTCAATCCCCTCGTCCAGATCATCAATAAAGACATTAAACAAGGCTGGCCCCAAAACTGAGCCCTGAGGAACACCGCTTGAGACCTGCCTCCAGC